>VBSM01002912.1:6410159-6448115 GCA_008086735.1 Cheirogaleus medius
TTTTTTTTTTTTTTACTTGTTGTGTTGTTTTCCCACTTTACTCACAGAGAATAAGTCTAAATAGGTTAGAAATTCTGTGGTATTTATCCGCACATTTGAATGTGTGAAAGTAAATGGTGATAGAATGAATATGGCTCATTACTTCCATGCCAGTTAATTGATTTGGGAAGCATATCGCTCCCGTCGGGATTGCTGGCTATGAGTAAAGAACATTGAAATTTATGGTAAACAATAATCACTGTGGCTACTCATCCAGTGACTCTAAATTTCCTACAGAAAAACAGTAATATCTATGAGGGATTTGCAAACCGTTTCCTTTGTTTTGTTAACGACGATGGACTTTGAAGATGAGCAGTGAAGATGGTTCAGAATTACCTGATAAAATTTTCTGTGAATGGTTCTTCTACTCTCCCAATTTCCAAGTCCTAATACAAAGCTAAGAGTAATGACAATTTCAAACTCTTACCTTCTCTTCAATTAAGGGTCATACCTGATTTTTTTTCTTTTCTATTGAACATGGCAGCAATGAGTTCGAAACTTCAAAGTGGAGTCATAACAGAGGGGGTAGAGCGTTGTGGACTATTTTGAGGAAGCATAAATAAGATATTCCGGGACCTACATTCTGGATGCCACCCGTGTCATTGCACTCAGTGCGCTAATAAAAATTGTAGTCAAAACAATTGAGGTAGATTAAATAAATAAAGCAATGTATTTGAGCAGCTAGTATGAGTCATCTAAACTGTGAATGCACACTAGAAGATGTCAATAAACAGTAAGAAAATAAAATCTACATGGATCAAGCAGTAGGTAGTAGAAATCTGTAACAAAGAAAGATTAATCAACTCAAAAAATTTTATTGTCTAAAGTGGAATTCCAAAATTGAATATTTGAAATTATTTATGACACTTGCAAATTTGGAATAATACCTGTTTTCAGATTTTGATGGAGATTTCATTTGATGTACCAAAAATACATATCACATTTTCTGAAATGTAAATTTCATAAATTGTGCCTTATTGTCTACTCTAAAGAGCTGTAACACAGCTTCTTAGGACAACTAGAACAATCACTAAGACCAAAGATTCTTAGCTATAACAATAAATGGGTTTGAGACCCAGGAATTTAGAATAGTATTGGCTTGAATTGAGATAAATTAAAAAGTATTCAGGAAAGGATCTAGTACATTTAACACTCTATTAAACTGGTTTGTCAACTTTTTTAGGGGAGCAAATTTAAAAATCTATAAACAAAGACTAATTTTATATGACGTGGTATGTTCATTTTCAGGAACATGTATATTTGGTTCTCAGAGACTTTCAAGTTCAATTATCAAAACAACAGGAATTGATGGTTAGAAAGGTTAAACTGCCTTCTCAGAGAAATTTAGTTATTTAGAAGCAGAGCTGAAATTCTAATTCATATCTTCTTATTCTTATTTATATTTTCAATTCGATGGACTCATTCAAAAGTTTCTTCTTCAGTTTTCACAGTCCAAACAGAGCAGATATTGAATTGGCTGTTATAGTCAATAATATATACTATTAATGATATAAAATTCAATTCCCAAATAAAAATCTAATTTTAGATGAAGTTTTGCCCAGTGAATAACATCCATGATCAGACCATTTCTAAATAAATTGTAATGCTAGAATACACAGACTGATAAGTTTAAATTTCCATATACTAAACAATTTGTTTTGCTTATTTTATATATTTTCGTATCAAATTGTTTGATAACAAAGAGGAAAAATGCTCACAGATTGTTTGAAGTCTACAGCAAATTACAATTATATGTGGTTCTTTAAATATACTATGGCTCTTGTTTTCCTTTAAACTCTTCTTGAGCTTAAAGGGCAGTATTACAAGACTTTGATAATTTCTCATAAAGGCAAGTCTGTGATAAAAATCTATTCTAAATCACAGGGTTGAATATTGAACAACCAATTTATCATGTCTAGCTTCTTACTGATATAAATAATGTGAATGTTAAAATTGAAAAAAAAAATCCTGATCAAGAATCTCCAACACTACTTAAAATCAAAATGGCAACAACATAAAAGCTCTATAGACCTGATAGTCTGATGAAAGATTTTCCATTGTGGCATTATCTTTTAGGAAATATATAAATCAAGTGATTATAACAACTCTTATTTAAAATTGACCTGTAAAGTTACTGGCAGAAAATCGTTAAGTTCCAAATGAAAAATAATAATGCAATAACCACACTCAGCTTTGACCTGAAAACATGTATCATGATCAATATGATAAAGACTCCTTAAACCTGATTTATATAAAAAAAGACCAAGTAGTACATTCATATGAAAAGGTCATTTTACCAGCTAAACATTCTCTTCACACACAAAACATGCTGATATTGAACATGCATTTTCCTCAACTTTTAATAGATTACTACATCCTGAAAATGCAAGCGTTTTGTTTTCAGTGTTCAAAATAGTCCTGTGGGATATGAAAACATCTCTGCAGGAGATTATTTTAATATATTTATTATCTATGCTGTATGTTTGTGGGGGAAATATATTTTTAAAAATTGAATATTTTAAACTAATTGAATTAAATAGTCTATGTTTCTTAAAAAATAATAAATAAATAAATTTACATATTTAAATAAGTCCTTTAATGAAGGCACGCTGCAATAATCTGTATGGGTTCTGTATACTCAGGCCTAGCAGAAGACCTCTTGTCTCTCAGTGAAGAACCTTTGATATTGATACTTCACACAAAAAATCAAAAGTCAGTTTATTGTGTTCTAAACAGAAATTTATACAAGTTGTACAACAGAGTTATATTCTCTTTAAATTTTATATTAAAACATTCACTGAAATCCTGTATAGTGAAGATACCATAGCTGTCCCTCTAAATTATAGGCCATCACACACTGTATAGATGGATCAGAATGTATAGATACATCTTAAAGTAAAAATTGAGATTCATGATAATATGGTACACCATTTGAGTTGAAGCTCTTTCTATAAAGCACCCATGTGACACTGCCAATGATAAAAATTTAGTAATTACCAAGATAACCTCATCTATTTTGGAATATATCCAGTAATTTTAGAGTATTTTTTCTTATGGTATTGCAAAGTAGCATGATATAGTAGAAAATGCACAGGTATTAGTGCCAACCCAACTTTAAGTTTCGATTGGGTTCTGCTACTTCCTAGAGTGTGATCTTGGGAAGTTTTATTAACCCTTTAGTGCATTACTTTGTTTTATTTGTATCACATCTAAGAAGGTTGTTGAGAATTACAACCAATGATTATAAATCTATTGCTATGTTACGAGCATTCAATAAATTATAGACAATTGAGTTACAGTGTTCTGTGTGAATAATGAACCTATTATTATTGAAACTTCCACTTCTCGATCTCAGCTCTTTTATTTACTGTGTATGTTTGTAGTGGAAAAGGGCTAAAAACATCAACATGAAAACACAGATAAATCCCCACTCCCCTGCTTCTAGAGTCTTTCTGTAAGAAAACACAAATCTTAAATATGTCTGCCAGTAAAAATGTATGCGTGTTTTGACTGGGAGGTAGATATCAGGATAGCATAGGAATAGAAATGAAGGATGATTGGGTTAAACTTCTCTGAGAAAATGACATTTAGGAAAGATGAGTTGTAACTAGACTGATGAAGGAGTAAAAGTATAGAAATAAAGCATGGCTTAAAGCCATGAGTCTCAACTTTGGCTGCACATTAGAATTAGCTGGGAGAGTTTTAAAAAATCCCACTGTCCATACAGCACCTAAGATAAATTAAATTAGAATCTCTGTGGATGGGATGCAGCCATGAGTAACTTTTCAATCATCCCCAGGTAATTCTAACGCTCAGCTAATTTTGAGAACCATTAACTTAAAGGAATAAAAAGTATAAAATTTTAAAGACATTATTTCAGTTGCACTGAAATATAGAATGGAAGAAGAGAATTAGAGACCAGTGGACACAAATGCCAAATTTAATTTTTATTTTTTATTTGACTAGTGTCTCAGTTATTCAATAATAGCTAATAAGCTATGATGTAAACTCTTTTTTTTTTTTTTTTTTACCACATCCATGACTCCTAACACCTTCAAATTTTTCTATTATGGTAGCATTCCATGTTTTTTGATATTCTGTTTGCTTTCTACTGGACACATGCATTTGTTAATGAAATTCTCATAGTGGGTAAAGCAGAATATATCAAAGTGCCCCAAATTGGGTCTAAAGAGCAGAGAAAAGAGTAAAACATATTCACCTCACTTGCCCCAGAGTGGGGAATGTATTTGATAATTAACGAAAAATATTATCATGATTGAAATAACCTTGATTCAATAGAGTGCTGTAGAAAAAATACGGAACATGAAGACACAAAACCACAAATACAAAATGCCAACACTTCTCCCAGTGACCTTGGAAATTTGCACCTGCCACTATAGTATTAGGTGGACAAAGGAGAACAGTGCTGCGAATGGTAATTTGAGATTGCCACATTATGGCTTCTCAGACGTTTTCTTTTTTTTTTTTTTTCCTTAGTTCTCATTTTGTAACATGAGGCACATTTTCTAAGGTCCTTTGAAATGTTATGAGTTTATCTACAAGCTGTTTATCCATAAAGTATTAACACTGAATGGAATTATAATGAACACTAAATGCAAAATAAACATGAATTTTCTTAAGCAGAACAGTTCATCTCAAACAAACCCTATCCTCAAAATTATAGTTTTTGACCTTGCGAAAGATAATTACCCTTATTATGTCTTTGACTTCAACTCTGTAAAATAAAGCGGTAGGCTATTAACTATGCTACAGAAGTTGTGGGCTGCTTATGGAAATGCATTTGATTATGCTTTCCTCATGCTTGAAACACCTGAAAGAAATGTTATAAAATAAGCACAGACTATCTTAAGTATATTTTCCTTTGGTGATCATTATCCATGTTTAATTTTACATGAAATTAATAATCACTAATTTTTATGAAGCGTTGATGTACTAGAGACTGTTCTAAGGTTTTAATTTATTTATTTTATTTCACTGAAATCCTATAAAGTAGATACGATTATTAGCTTTATTTTACAGATGAGGAAACGTATGCATGAGAGGAAAAATACCTTGTTCACTCACACAAACATATGAAGCAGCACTTATTGAAATGAGGGCTTCAGAGTTTATGGTCATCATTTCTCTTTCAAGATCACTTTTCATTTGACTATTTTAATTATTGGCATTAAGAATAATCTGTTTTAATCATGGTTGAGGAAAGATTAATTAATAACTCACTATGTGTCACCCAAGGGTATAGGGAGGATTGTGAAAAAATATGGTCTCTGCCTTCAGCGATCTTGTGTTCTGATAGAGTGCCTGGTAAAACAAAGCCAAGAGGCAGATGTGGCAGGTAGCATTAAGAAAGTTAATTATGGTTCAGGATATGTAACAATTTATGTGTGAGTTTATTTGACATAAAATGATTAAGGAAATAACTTGTCACTAAGCAAACCTGTTTAAAATGAGATCCAAAGGACACATATAAGAAAGGCATATGAGGCCGGGTGTGGTGGCTCATGCCTGAAATTCTAGCACTCTGGGAGGCCGAGGCGGGAGGATCGCTCAAGGTCAGGAGTTCGAAACCAACCTGAGCAAGAGCGAGACCCCGTCTCTACTAAAAGTAGAAAGAAATTAATTGGCCAACTAAAAATATATAGAAAAAATTAGCCTGGCATGGTGGCACATGCCTGTAGTCCCAGATACTTGGGAGGCTGAGGCAGGAGGATCGCTTGAGCCCAGGAGTTTGAGGTTGCTGTGAGCTAGGCTGACGCCACGGCACTCTAGCCTGGGCAACAGAGTGAGACTCTGTCTCAAAAAAAAAAAGAAAGGCATCTGAGAAATAAGAGAAGGCAGTTTAACCAGAACCCAATAACATTCCCAAGGGCTTTGTGACTGATATGGTTTGTAGCATGTTGATTAGGGCAGGAGTAAAATGGGCTATGGTTGAGCCATACGTGGCTGACATGGTTTGGATATTTGGCCCCTCCAAATCTGATGCTGAAATTTGATCTTCAGTGTTGAATGTGGGGCCTGGTGGGAGGTGTTAGGGTCATGGGGACAGATCCTTCTTGAATGGCTTTGTGCCCTCCCTGCAATTGAGTGAGTTCTTGATTCATTAGTTTAGGAGTTGTTTAAAAGAGCCTGGAACTACCTCCTCCATATCTCATTCCCACTCTCTCCTTGTGATAGGCCTAATCCCCCTTCAATTTCCACCTCTACTGGAAGTTCCCTGAAGCCTTCCCCAGAGGCAGATGCTGGTGCCAGGCTTTTTATATAGGTTGCAGAACTGTGAGCCAAATAAACCACTTCCCTTTGTCAATTACCCAGTCTCATGTCTGTATAGTAGCACAAAACGGACTAATACAATGGCTTTAAGCAATCATCAAATATTTGATTTTCATTTTAATTCCAACAGAAATCCATTCCAGACTTTTGTTAGTTTGTTTTGTCTTAATGTTAATTCAATAAATAATTTTTTCCTGTATTTTGTAAATTATATTCAATGAGGATGCATTTTATAAACAGAAAAGTATTGTAGGGCTTCTGGGTTTCTCTTAGGTAAATAGCTTAGAAGTTATAACTCTTAATAGAACAGGAAAAGCTGAACAATCAAAGCTTATTGACTTTTCTTGGACCCATCAGAGAACAGAACATAGAGCAAATTACCAACTTGAAATCTGGAGGGAAAGGTACATCCAATGAGATATGGAGACTGAGATCTGCTTACTTGGAGCAGAAACTGCAAGAGTCACAACAAAATGATAGGAACACTTAAACAGCACTTGTGACAAGATGCTGGAGGCTCAGTGTGAACTAAGAGATTCAGAAACCTCTGGAGCCACAGCCTCAGGGGAGCCCCAGACTTTTGTGGGATTTACTTCCTGGAACCCTGGCAAGATCTCAAAGTAAAGACCTAAGGAAGATTCCCCCATACCTCTGGCAGGGTGTGGAAACGGGCACCCACTGTGCAACTCCTGTCCTCCATAAGGAGGGCTTACTCTTCACCGAAACGACTTTGCTTCAGCTGAGAACAGATCCCGCCATCCATCCTATGTCATTTAAGGGGAAGATACACAAAGTTATCAAGGAATATGGCTTCAAGGAAATAGGCTCGGAAGGTTAAAACCAGGAAATGAATAAGGGGCAGAGGGCAAAAAAGCTGTCCCACTGGAGGAGATATTAGCAAAGACTGTGACCAAGACAGCTTCAAAATTCCCCTCAGCCCAACTAAACTTTAGACAGGTTTCTTCTAGACAGGGGCCTGGAGCCTGAGTCTTCAGGGCTGGCCTGGAGCTAGAGTCGGCCTGAAGCTTGAGGCCACAGGAAATGTCTTGGTGCCTGGGGTGGGGCTGGAGTCTAAGGGAGTCCCCTGGAGCTCAGAGCCATGGGAGCTGGCCTGGCAGCAGAATTCACTGGGGCCAACTTGGTTCTGGGGTTGGTGATCACCTGATTACCCTTCCCCAAATGCTGAGTCTCTCTCCCTGCTGTGCTGCCTGGGTTGGAAGGAGGGGTGACATGGGAAATGAGAAACTGTCCTTTCTACTCTCTTCACTGTGTCTTTTTTAAAATTTCTGTGCTATACTCAGGTGCTATAAATCTCTCATCTGAATTCCTTAGCTTTCATGAATGCATTTTTGCACATAGATACTTATGCAAATTGATCTTTCTGTGGGGGAGTGAGTACCATCTTGCCCACGTCACCCCTGCCTCTCTGCAACTTTTCCATTTTACACATTTTTCTATAAAAATATGTTGGCTACAGAAGTAAATAATTGTAAAAGGGATTTTTTGGCATCATAACTGATACTCCTTAATTATTTTTATTAATTTTAATGAGAAAAATCACTTTTACAATCATTTTCCTTTGGAGCCAATATATGTTGGCTCTTATCAGCTATAATTTTTGTCACTAATGCATTCTATAATTGCCTTGATATTACTGTTCATGGCAGTAATATCAGTTAGTGTGTATTCCTCATATAAATTAATGATTGTGTGTTTTTATAATAAAGCACACTTAATTTGCAAATGGTACTACAAGTAATTTTCATATGCATAAAGCAATTTAAAATATGTTTTAAAAACCTGGTATACTTTTGAAGAGGGTGTATTAACATTAAATTATACATAGGATTTATTTTAAAAATTATATTATGTATATTAGTGATGATAGATTGAATACATTTGTTTTAAAAAGTTAACCTCATTATTAGTGTATTGATTTTAGAATTTTTTATTCTATGATTTGGAAAACAATGAATCTTCCAAAGTTTTATAATCCTTATGTAAATTGAGATAATTATAGAAATTCTAATTGTTTAGATTCAAATTCTGCCTTTACTAGCATTTCCTGAAAAAATTGCCCAAATCTCTAGTTTTTCTAAACATTGTAAAACATATGCTCTACTTTCCGTTCTTTTTTATCTCATTGAGGGTAGATATTTCTGGTAACCTGATTCTAGTTTACTAATTCTGTTACTCTTTGAACTTCACATATTTAGTTCTTCAGTTCCGTATTTTTCAGTTTTAGAGATTTGTTTCCACTATTTTTCTCTAGATGCTCATTCTCTAGTGAAATTATATTTTTTTGTCAATTTTTTCCAAATTTTCCTGTTATGTTGACTGTATTCAACAAAGTTATATAAAGTCTTTACATGGTTATGCCAATGTCTGCACCACCAATAGGTGTACCTCTGTCATCAGTTCTTATTTAAGCTGTGTCATCCCGTGTTTTGGCACACCTTGTGAGTTTTGATTGAAAACAAAGAATGAGCCTCACATATTAAAAAAAAAAATTGAGGATCCAACTAATGATACTTTTTCAGAAAGGATTTGCACTGTCATCCAGGCAGAAATGCTGGTTGATATTTAATTTAATACATTCAGAGGCTGAATTGATTCTCTGCCGGACTGCAGTTTTACTAAGCTGAGTCTATGTTTCATGTACACCTCTTCATAAGGCTCAGCCCTGAGAGAATTATAACTCATTTCCTGGTGTATTTATTCTAGCACATCACCCAACAGTTTGCAAACTTTAAACCTAGTTTATTACTTTATTCAACAAAACCATACTACCAAAACTCTATTCTTCTTTACAGAAGCTGCTTGTCCCATCCCAGAATCAGTAAATCCCTCCCAGGGAAAGTAATTTCAGAACATTATTTCACCACTTATCTTTCTGTGTTCTCTAGAATATCGGCCCTTCTATTGTTCAATGCTTCCGTAACACCCACAGTAATATTTAAGTAATATTTTATATTCTAACTTCTGTATTTATAAACAGGCTCCCAAGGCTCCCCATAAAGATCATTTATAATTAAATGATTAAATGAATAATTTGAGAACTAGTTTCTTCTGCACACGTAAACAAGGCCGCATGGTGTAGTGGTTTGTTGACCCGGCATCTTTATGCCAGTGGCTGGTCTTATTGTTTATACATTCACTTTCCCACAACGTCACTTTTGTCTTAACTTTTTAATTTGATTTTGTGAGTATATGTTTAACCTTATGGCTACACCTCAAAAGCCAAAAGTTCACACCAAGTCTACGTGAGCCTGCAGTGAAGAGAATGATGATTACAATGGAAATGAAGGTAGAAATAATTAAGTGTTCGAATAAAGGCCAGGCACTATCATTCGTTGGGAAAGCACTAGGCTTCAGTCTCTTGACTATCAGGACAATCATAAAGGATAAACTGAGAATAATGGAACGTGTGAAAGGCAGTGCTCTGATGAAAACATCAATTATTGTGGAAGGGGATAGTGGATTGATTGTTGAAATGGAAAGGTTACTATTGATTTGGTTAGAAGATCAAAACAAGTGTAACATTCCTATTAGCCTAGTGTTAATGCAATATTAGGTGAGTATTTACCTTTAATATATTTTTTAAAATTTCTCCTATCACCTATGTAAACCTTTTGTAGGTGTTTGTTTTTTATGTTCTATTTATTTGAATTAAAAGAAAGAGCACAAGTTTTTATAACTTATTATTACAGTACAGGGGTATTATTATTACAGTATTACAGTATTATTATTACCACATGAGCTATTATAGTATTGTTATTATTATGATTTTATTATGTATGTGCTGTTCATCAGAGATCTAAGTTATATACAAATCTGACCTAAAGATGTTCTCAGGCATGTATCTCGTCCATAACCCAGGAAATGCCTGTATTATTTAATAGTATGGAATACATATTAGAAATATCCTCTATTTTAGTCTTCAAATAATGTTAAAATTTTCAGGTTCTAAAATAACCTAGATTCTAGAATCTCATGTGCTAAAAGTTAATATGTTTATTAATAGACCAAAATATATTTAACTTTTCTATACCATATAAAAATCAAAAGCCAAACGTATATAAACTTAAACCTATGCTTAGTAGCTGTTTCAGTATTTTATCTCACTTAGAAATGATGTAGCTATCTGTGAAGACCTTTCTCTTTCTTTGGATCCCAATAAATACTGACAACAATAGTGTTCCTCTAGGATCTCCAAAAGATTGTCATAGGAAGCCTAGACTATGTAAATCCATCATCCTAAATAACTCCATCAATTTTCCTGTGCCCTTAATATCTATTTTGAATTGCAGGGAAATAAGTCTTATTGAATAAGATCAAATAATAATTTTACCCTTGGAAAATTACAAAGAACAGAAAAATAAGTGGAAATTTTTGAATAAGGATAAGCCATGAACACCTCCCTATGGCCAGAGAATGAGAAGAGTAAACACTAACCGCTTGAGGAGAAAGATGTAGAGTTTCAACAATACATTAGATGCTGAGAAAAAAGTAGGAACTAGCCCTATGCTTAAAATTTTCTGGAGTAGATATGCCACACTGCAATTTTTTATTATTAAAAAAATGACTAACTGACTCCAAACAACAAGAGCCTGAATAGTTTTACTCCATGATTTTAGGCAATGCTAATTCTATGATTTTATATAAATTAAAATGGAAAAAAATCTTATTCTTCTGCATCATGAAAATGTGAATAGACCAGTGTTTTTAAAGTCATATTTTATACAAATCTAGGAACATAAAATTCTTCACACATACACACGTGCATACATGTTTGGGATTAACAAGTTGGTGATCCAAATTAATGTGTATTAATCTAGCAACTGTCTTAAAGTCTGCTAAACAAAACTTTTTAAATTTGTTAATTACTTAATTTGGAAAATTTATGAGGACAAATAGAAACTTTTATCAGTGAAATATCTATTGAAATGTCACTACCAATTTTGAAACACTTTAAGGAATACTAAGAAAAAATCAATTTTTTATTTCTTTATAGGTTTCTATGAGGAAACACCTATAAACAATTATTCATTCATGTGTTTGATAATAATGGATATCAATCCATTTTATTAGAACAATTTGTTAAAAATTGCCTTTGCCCATGCCCTAGTCCAAGTGCATATGATTGTATAAATTCAAAGATAAAATCTGAATTGAGAAAAAGATATTAAACATATATTTGATATCTATGTTTGCTAAGCTATCATATTTATTGAAGTACATGAGCGGTTTCTCAGACTATGTGAAGCTTTTTAATCTTTGAGCTCACATTTCTTCCACATGATAAAATACATAATTATTAAATGGTAGTGAATGCTCTAATGCAAATATACAGTGATTCATTTTTATGTTTCAGAAAGAAAAAATAACAGCATTCATGATATTCAAAACAACTGCTAAGCCTTTATTCATAGTCTCTTTTACAGACTTTGTGGATCATTGGAACACAACATTCAGAAGCCGGTGAAACTGCTTTAATGATAACTGCTCGTGTGCTTAGTGCTGCAGAATCCCCATGGATATAGAAATCAATTATGTGAACAGCTGCACCCAAGTAACTGGGTTTTATGCTTACTGGGATATCACAACATTTAAATTTGATAATGTTAATCCCCAAATATGTACCTTCACACACACAGTAAGTTAATATACATTCACGAAAATGCAAATATAGAAATCAAGGCCTGGAAAGTGATTAAGATTGCTTTTTAGAAAATTGATACAGTGATTTCAGCTCCACACAAGATTTTTTCTGTAGTTAGAATCAGTGTAGAGCAAACCATAGGCTGAAATATTTTCAGCAACCATATAGCAGTTACTGGAATCTAGTTATCATTGTTAAAAGCAATGCTATGCCAAATATTAGGTCATTGTATTTCAGAAGTCCAATTTCAAATCAAAAGTTTATTATATCTCAAAAGAGAAGCAGTACAATTAATCAAAGTATGCACCTAAACTATTGACACAGTTTTCCATCTTAATGGTAGCTTGTTTATACCAGCAATGAAGAAGCCTGGTGAGTGGTGAGTGGTGATGAAATCACGAAAGACATTTTTCAAGCTTGTTGAGAATTGAATATTTTTCCTTGCAAGAAGTGGTCCAAAGCCTGGAAGAAGTGGTAGTCAGTTGGTGCAAGGTCTGGTGACCAGGGTGGATGACAGAGAGTTTCTAACTCCAGCCTCTGTAGTTTGAGCAGCGTTGTTTGTGCGACATGTGGTTGAGCATTATCTTGCAAGAGGACTGGCCTGTCTCTATTGAACAGTCTCGGCTGCTTAATGGCAAGCATCCTCATCATTTCATCCAATTGGTTGCAGTAGACATCTGCTGTCATCGATTGACCAGGTTTCATGAAGCTGTAGTGTATAATATATATAAGCACTGGACAGCCAGACAGATACTATTAGCTTTTTTTGATGAATATTTAGTTTTGGACTGTGTTTTGGCACTACATCTTTATCCAACCTTTGTGCCAAGCCCTTGCAATTATCAAAAATAATCCATTGTTCACCACACGTAACAATACAGTGTAGAAATGGTTCACCTTTATGTTGTGACAGCAAAGAAAGGCAAGCTTCCAGATGATTTCTTTCCTGATGCTCATTTAATTCATGAGGAACCCATCTGTCCAGCTTCTTTATTTTGCCGACTTTTTTGAAATGGTCCAATATTGTTGGAATAGTAACGTCAAACCTTGCTGCTAATTCACGCGTTAAGTTGAGATGGATTCGCTTCCACTACAGCTTTCAGCTCATCATTATCCACCGTGTTCTCAGGTCGCCCACAGGGCTCATTTTCAAGATTAAAATCACCAGAACAGAACTTCTCAAACTATCGCCATACTGAGTGTTCATTAGCCACATCCTTCTCAAACACTTGGTTGATATTTCGAGCTGTCTGTGCTGCCATGGATTCCACGATGGAACTCATATTCGAAAATAACACAAAGTTTTGACTTATCCATGGTTTCACAAAAATTGCTCTAAAAAAATGTGAAAGATAATCACAAGCGAAAACGTGTGTTTGAAATACTGAGGATGTACTTTCACGATAAAAATAAAACTAGAAGTGTCAAAATGAAATGTCAGAGATATCAACTGTCAACCTTAGTACTTAAGGAAATTGGACATTTGATACTTAATAACCTAATAATAAGTAAAATTAAGTTTTGAAAAACTACATTTTAAAATATATAAGACTGCACTGATTCTGATGAATATAGTTCACTAACGTGTTCTTAAGGAGAAATGACAGATGTAGAATTAAAGAATTAAGAGATGATATTACCTTTATCAATTTTAATATATTGGCAATAAGTATATCACTGTATGATGAAACACACTACTTTTTGGTAAATACATTCACCTTATACCAATAAAACAAGAAAACAAATAAAACTTAAGGGGAAAAAAGCCAAAAGAGTGATTCTAGCAATTTAATCACATGATTTATTTTCATACTTTTAAGAGGATAGGCATTTTTCGTATGAAGAGCCACAAAAGGTGAATGTTAGAATTAGAACATTGATCAAGAAAAATAGATATGAAATTGCTACTTCCCTCTTTTTGAAACACCCTTACGCCTAACCTCTCTCTTTTATTTAAGAAATTAATTTTTCGGGAAACTAAAAAAGGAAATACTGAAAGGGAGAGGCTAGAGGCAAAAGCTGAAAAATGTCAGGGACGTTGGTGTCATATGAATCATTGAACACAGAATGCCAGGGGTCCTCAATAACAAATGAACTCTCATGTTATAATCGTCTTCATCATGTGTTTGCTGATCTCACTGAGACAGTTTAATAACACTGAAAAAAACTAATATTCTTAACTGAACAAAGCTGTTTTAAACTAAGGCCCTTCCAAAATGAAGACATAAGCCCCTTGTTCTAGTTGGATCAATGTGTCTGAGTACCTGGGTTGATCCTTCTAAACCCTGCTTAATCTGAGAACATAGTTCTTTTTGCTTGTCTTACATTACTGCCGCATCCATCTGATATACTTCTCCCTTTAAATAAGCTCACTTAAGAACTGCTGTTTCTTTCAGACTTTGTTCCCGTCCACAAAAGAAAAAAAAAAAAACAAAAAAAAAAGAACCACTGCTTCCGATGGATCAGTAAAACTTGTAGGCTCTTAGATATTAACTTTGCAATGGTGATATTGTGGGTAGGGAGTTTCTGTCAACGGTAGTTGATACATTTTCATAGCTTACATCCCACTAAACATTATTTCAAACAACCAGTATTCCATAGTGGAAAAAACATATATACATTGAGTTATTTCATAAAATAGGGCAATTTTAAGAACATAGCAGTTTGCAGTAGTACTTTGGACATTTACATTATTGCAATTCATGTTTTTTGGGGTTTTTTTGTTTGTTTTTTTTTACTGGCAAAACATCCCCCAGATAACAATAATGATGTATTTCAAAAGTATTAAACATACTATAATTGAAAATCACTTTCTAAGGAATAGAAATTGCATGAAAAAATTATTTTCCCCAAAGGAATCAGCTTCTATTTAAATAATCTGGTTAAAACTGGTTAAAAGGGTAGATAATATCAATGAGGAAAAATTTGAAGAGAAGTAAAAAAAAACAGTCTAAGCTTAAAACAAACTAACAAACCAACCTTTCTCAACGCTACAAGCTAAAGACAGCCGTGAAACTCAGGCACATTGACACAGCCTCACAGTCTCTGTCTCTGTCTCTCTCTCTCTCTCTCTGCCTCACACAGATACACACATGATCATAATTTCAGAGATATAGATGGATGGAGAGATATCAGAAATATTTATTGATATATATGTAGAGTGGAATCATTTTTAACTAACCAATTTTAATTGAATAATTTTTGTGCCAGAAAATTTTCCCATTTTCTCTCCAAAGCATGATAGTTGCTCCCAGCACACTGAACGACAATAACATTTGTTATGAGGTAAAAGCAAAACAGTAATGAAGTAATATATATACCATGGGACTTAAGCCTCCATCAACTAAATCGCATTATTAACAAGAGTCAGTTATGTTTGTTCACAAATGAAATCTGTAGAAATGGAAAAGATTCTTTTAGGTATACATAATGCTTGTGTATCTAATACAAGCTTGTATATCTAATACATAATGCTTAACCCCAATTTAAACTCAAATGTGAGTTGCTAAAAGAAAGTTTACGATGTAGAAAAGAAACTGTAAAAGTTTTGAAAAATCACAAAATCTAGGAGGGTTTGCAAATCAGTTTGCTATGCACCCACATTGGTTTTTGTGTCTGCTCTGGTCCCAAATGCCTTGATGCTTTGAGTAAATACCATTTGGTCCAGTGTACTTATAACGAATCTGTTCCTCTTCTGTTAGTGGTGCTCTTGTAATTGGTTCCATAAGCAAAAAAAAAAAAAACAAAACAAAAACTTTTTAAATAGTTTTTTGTTTGTTTGTTTGTTTGTTTTGGTAGTTCTTGTATGTTTCAAGTTCCCAGGCTGGTAAGACTTGCAGACAAGAACTTTGTAACTTTCTGTTGCATTGATGGATTTCCTTTTGAGTTTCTTTTCCCAAAACAGTGGAACTTCCTTGCATCCAGGCGATAACTACAAAGCCTTACACCACCTGTTTGTCCAGAAGCAACACTCCACCACAGATTGTGCCCAGCAACCCACTGAGCAGCCTACTCCCTGAATCCTGCCTGCCCACAAGGCTGAAAAAATAACCAATATTAACCCCTAGCTCATTATACTACTAAAATCCCCACCCTGGGCATGACTTATCCACCATTTTTGGTCATGGGTTGTATGTACAGCATGATTTCTCACTGCGCTTGCATGCCCTACCTTATGCTCCCAACATGTAATGATGCTCCCTCCCCTCATGCATTATTCATTTCACCTCCATAAAAACCCCTTACCCCATTGGTCGGAGAGGTGGATTTGAGGCAGTCCATTCCTCCTACCTCCCAGTTGATGCGTCCTCCACAACAAATCCTTTCTTCCTTGACAGTCCTCTTTGTCTCAGTAATTGGCTTTCTGAGCAGTGAGCAACAGAGACAACCCCCCTCGCAGGTTCATTATCAATCTCAGAAGTAGACAAGTGACCCAGTCCTAACTTTTGGAGAAATTTTGTCATACTTGGAAGCAAACTCAGAGAAAGGAACCATCTTCTACCTTTGGGTGTTATATAACAATGTAGGTCCTGCTCCTCTTTGACCATAAAGGAGAGAGATGACATCACAAAAGATGGCAGGGGACAAAAGTAAGCAGTATTTGAGTCCTAGAAGACACCCTTGAGACATTGAATTAACCAAACCCTGCTGTAGTTAGGAACATCTTATTTAACACAATATACCTCATTGTTTGTATTTTCTAGTACTTCTTGCTGAAATGATCCTGTTGGGTACATCAATGGTAGACCAACGTTTTTCAAATGTAGCTGTGAATCAGACTCACTTGGGGCACTTAAAGAAATAGAAATGTCCAAATATGCACCCTCTGCAAGGTAAGCCACAATCTCCAGACATTAGTAATTTAAAAATTCCTCCATTTGACTCCACTGTAAAGCTAAAGTTGAGAACCACTGAGGTACACAGAGGAGTTTGTTCTGAAGTACTATAGGTCTTTTTCTTCAACTGCCTCTCTCTGTTGAATAAGAAGACTGGTTTTGGGGTCTGTGTAAGTTAGAATCTTCGTTTAAGATTAGGAGATAGGCTGCCCCTTTATTTTTGTTGGAATTTCCTTATCTTTCTTCCAGTATCTCCACTGAGCAAATATAAGTAACTAGAGGCTCTCCTCTCTTTCTATCTCTGGCAACATCACTAATGGGCAGTGTGTTCACTTTCTTAAGAAAATAGTTGTTTATGCTTTTATTATGTGACACATCATTTCTGACACTTGCTGTGTATTCATTGGGAAGGGGGGGACCCAAACAACACTGGCCATATGCTCATTAGGAAATAATTAACTTCATTATTTGATAATGATGATTATCCTAAGCACCTCAAAATCCATGTCAGTTTGTTTCTGTATTTTTTAAATAAATAAACATATAAATTTGCATGAGTTTGGAGAAAAAACCTGCTCTTACTTTTGCAACAACTTGAATTATGCTGACTCAACTCTAATACCTATTTTTTAGGAATGTCCCAAATAATTCTTCCTTTGATGATTTTTTTTCCTTTCATTTTAAAACTGTTATTTTAATTGTGTATTTATAGCTTTACTGTTATTTCAATGAGACTTTTGGAAGTGTGATGAAGGTATGTTATATTTATGTTATTGGAGTCTTTTCACGTTTCGTCATATTTTATAAAACAGTCTACAACCACAACCATAATGACGGTGAGAATAACTAGCTACCTGTTTAACTATTTGTGACTATAACTGTAATGACACTTATATGCACCATATATACATATATAGGCACTACATATACACACACATATGCACTATATATGCATGCATATATACAGAACACGCTATATATAAAATAGAAAGCCTTTGAAGACTGAGCTAGAGCATCTCTACAGAAGCAAGTAGGACTGAGACCAGATGTCTGTATGCACCTTTGCTTCTCCTTGCTGAAAGCCAGGTACACAGTGTGGATGCATCTAATCTCCTTGGTGGAGCCAGACGCAGCAGAGGGTGGGAAGACGCCTCCCAAAGCCAGGTGGAAGTTGACTTGGCTGATATCCCTGTTTGCTGGAACCATGCACAGGCTGTGCCTTTCCAGGGCAGCTGTTTGCCATGCGGTTAACCTGCCGTGGAAGAAGAGCTTCCAAGTGTGCTTACTTCCATCTGCTTTTCAAGTTCGAAGCTGAGTTTCTCCAACTTTGAGTTTATCATAAGGCTTTTTCACAGTTATTGTAATTATGTTTGTGATTTAATCGTGTTTTCAATAGAGAGATCATCTGTAATGAGACTTTGTATCTTTCTTCAGTTTGCATGGTCCAGCAGAAATCATTGAAATTTTTGAATTGTGGAAGGCATCTGTAAGATTTTTCCTACTTTAATGTCATTTAGTAATTTGCACTGTTATATTTGAGAACATGAATGTTAGGTATCTAGGCAAGGTTTAATATATGTTTATTCATGTTTTACTCATCATCGTTTATCATTCTGTTACAAACATCTGTGTTATTTTCTTATTGAAATTATTTTATTATATTCAACTAATTATACATTTAAGATATTTATGTATGACTCATTTCCAGAACTGTGGCATTATAGAACATTTACTTTTGCATTTTTCTCTGTTGTAGCATATTATTCTGTTTCATTTAAGTATTTAAAATGATTTATCTTACTCTTCCTTACAAAGAATCTATAAGTAGATTTTTTATGTCTTCTTAATAGACTCTATAAGCAGTTGAGGCTCCAATTGCAACATATCATCCATAGTGTAATATTTAATGCCTCTTCACCCTTAAGTTGTTTACTTGTTAATTGTTTACATATTAAATTATTTGAATTGTTTTCATCACCACTCTAATTAATACCCACTTATTCATTTTAAATTCACTATGAAATGTTTCACGCATACAAAATTAATATAACGGATATTGTAAATGATAACTTATATGTACCATACAACAAAAAAGAGTCTTTATTATAATTAAAGCCTTTCCTACATATCATTTCCTTTCTTATTCCCGCTCATACAATACCCTCAATTTGAAGTTTATGATAAACATTTTTTAACTATATACATTCCTACTAATATAATAAAGATATTGTTTTGCATGTTATAAATACTTTATAACTGTTGTTCTACTATATGCATTTTCCTGCAACATTTTTTTCTTAATATTATATTTGGGTAAGTAAGATCACTTACCTAATTAATGATAATGTTGATTATTTTATTTTCATTGATGAATAGTAGTCCATTTTATTACTGATATATTTACCTTATTCCTTTCTCTCTTTTTTCCATTTTAAACAATGCTTCTACTAGTATAATTTTACATTTTCCCATTTGCACATGTGTGAGAGTTATGCTGGGGTATGTAAATTGAAGAATGATTTTTGATTTAGTTTATGCATGTGTTAAATTTCAGCACATTTTGCTAAATTGTGTCTTAATGTTTATGTACATCAAATTTTGCCAGTTTTATAAGTGTAAAATATTGTCTCACTTTAGTTTTAATCTTCAGTTTACTTGTTACTAGTGAGACTTAACACATTCAAATTTGTTATCCATCTAAATTTCATATTCTCTTACTTGCTTATTTATGACTTTAGCCCATTTTGCCTTTGCTTTTCTTTTTGAGTTTTAGAGTTATCTGCACATATATGTGCTTGCATTGTTCATATTATTTATGTGTATATATGTATATATTTCCATATATATTTCTAATTATTATTCATACATTGCAAATGTCTCAAGTCTATAATCTTCATGCCTTTGTCTCTAGTAGTTTCTAAGAGCAATAGACTATCAGTATTCCCTATGCTTAGTTTTGGTTCTTGTTATGTTAGGAATATCTTTCCTGAATCTAGATCTTCCATTTTTTCCTAAACATTTTAAACTTTGCTCCCATATCTAATTATCTATTACTGCATTATTGATTGAATTGCTTATACTTGCTTCACTGACATTTAAAGGAACTTGTGTTATGTGATTTTTCATTATACATTTAAAATAGCTCTTGAGTTCTATCTCTGCATTAATACTTCACTGACATTATTGACAGAAATGTATAACATACACATGCTATCTTTAAGGAATGTCATCCCTCTTATTTCTACTACTTTAGGAAAAGAGGCTATTGCATTTGCATATGAATTGTGTCATTTAATTTTTAAATTACCTGAATAATTTTTTAGGTTTTTTTTACTGGATTTAAATTAAATGTCATATTATTTAATAATTATATATGTTTTAAATTGTTATATATTCCTTAGGAAGTGATGCTTTTACCATTAAGAATTGCCTCTACTTATCTCAAATAATTATTTTTTTCTTAAAGTCTTAAATTTGCACTTTGGTTTCTTATTGATTATTTTTCTTATATGCTTTTTATCTTTTGTATTTCTCTGTGTTTTTATATATAGTGTACATTTCTTTTAGTATTATGTGACTTTCCATATGTTTATTGATTTTTTATAATATTTATCTTTTAAATTGTTAGTGTATTCCATTTAAAATATTGTGTTTATTTTTCAATTTCAATAAATATAGCAGTACAAGTGTTTTTTTTGGTTACATGGACGACTTGTATCATGGGTGAAGTCTGGGCTTTTGCTGTACCCATCACCTGAATAGTGTACCTGGTACAAAATAGGTAATATTTCATCCCTCACCCCCTCCCAACCTCTCTGCTTCTAAGTCTCCAATGTCCATTATAACACTCTGCATGCCCCTGCATACTCATAGCTTACAAATGAGAACATACTATATTTGATTTTCCATTTCTGAGTTACTTCACTTAGGATAATGACCTCCAATTCCATCCAAGTTGCTGCAAATGACATTATTTCATTCATTTTTTATGGCTGAGGAGTATTCCATGGTATATGTGTATATATAAAAATATATCACATTTTGCGTATCCACTCATCATTCAATGCACTCTTAGGTTAATTTCATATCTTTGTGATTGTGAATTGTGCTTTCATAAACATACAAATGCAGGTGTCTTTTTAATATAATAACTTTTTTCCCTTTCGGTACATATCCAGTAGCAGAATTGTTGTATATAAAGGTAGGTCTACTTTTAGTTCTTTGAGAAATCTCCATACTATTTTTCATAGAGGCTGCACAAATTGACATTCCCACCAACAGTGTATAAGCATTCCCTTTACATCACATCCTTGTAAGTATCAATTGTTTCTTGACTTTTTGATAGTGACTGTTCTGACTGGGGTAAAATGGTATCTCACTGTGGTTTTAATTTGCATTTCCCTGAGGACTAGTGATGTTGAGCATTTTTCACATATCTGTTAGCCATTTGTCTATCTTATTTTGTAAAATGTATGTTCATGTCTCTTGCCCACCTTTTAATGGCATCATTTGGTTTTTTTTGCTTGCTGAGTTGTTTGCATTCCTTGTAGATTCTGGAAATTAGTACTTTGTCAGATGTATAGTTTATGAATGTTTTATCCCATTCTATAGGTTGTCTATTTATTCTGTTGATCGGTTTTTTATTTTGCTGTGAAGAAGATTTTTAGTTTAATTAAGTCCAATTTATTTATTTATTTTTTATTGCATTTGCTTTCAGGGTCTTAGTCATAAATTCTTTATGTAGGTCAATGTGCAGAGGATTTTCTTCCTGGATTTTTCTTCTAGGATTTTTATGGTTTCAGGTCTCACATTTAAGTCTTAGAGTTAGCTTTTGTATGTGGTGAGAGATAGGCAGCCAGTTTAATTCTTCTGCATGTGGCACTCCAATTTGGCCAGCACTATTTATTGAAGTAATTGTACATTTTTGTCTACTTTGTCAAAGATCAGCTGGTTGTAGGTATTTGTCTTTATTTCTGGGTTCTCTATTCTGTTCCATTAGTCTGAGTTTAATTTTGAGTTTAATTTCTTCTAATTCTGTGAAAAATGGCATTGGTATTTTGATGGAAGTTGCATTGAATTTGTAGGTTGTTTTGTGTAGTATGGTCATTTCACAATATTCATTCTTCTAATCCATGAGCATGGGATGGTTTTCCATTTGTTCACGTCATCTACATTTTGTTTCATCAGTGTTTTGTTTTCCTTGTAGAGATCTTTCACCTCCTCTGTTAATTTTATTCCTAGGAACTTTATTAGGTACAGCTGTTGCAAATGGGATTGAGTTCTTGATTTGATTCTGAGCTTGTTCATTATTGTTTTATTGCAGTGCTATTGATTTGCTTACATTGATTTTGTAACCTGAGACTTTAATGAATTCATTAAATCTAGGGGTCTTTGGAGGAATCTTTAGGGATTTCTAAGATCATATTGTTGGCACACAGAGATAGCTTGACTTCCTCTTTCCCTATTTGGATAGTCTTTATTTTTTTCTTTTACTATATTGCTCTGGCTAAAACTTCCAATATTATGTTGAATAGAAGTGTTGAGATTGGACTTACTTGTCTTGTTTCAGTTCTTAGTAGGAATGCTTTCAACTTTTCCCCGTTCAATACAGTATTGGCCATGGGTTTGTCATATATGGCTTTTATTAATTTGAACTATGTTCCTTCTATGTCTAGTTTGTAGAGGGTTTTTATCATGAAGAGATGCTGAATTTTATCGAATGTTTTTTCTGTATCTATTGATCATATGGTTTTTGTTTCTAATTCTATTTATATGGTGAATCGTATTTATTGATGTGTGTGTTGAAACATCCTTGCATTCCTGGAATGAAACCAAGTTGACTGTGGGGAATTATCTTATTGATGTGCTGTTGGATTTATTTGCTAGAATTTTGTTGAGAATTTTTCTATCTATGTTTGTCAGGGATATTGGTATGTACAATATTTTTGCTGCTATTGTGCTCTTTCCTGGCTTTGATATCAGGGTGATACTGGCTTCATAGAATGAGTTAGGGAGGATTCCCTCCTTCTTGATCTTTTAGAATAGTTTCAGTAGGACTGGTACCAGTTCTTTGAATGTCTGCTAGAATTGGTTGTGAATCCATCTAGTCCTGGGTATTTTGGTTGGAAATTTTTTTTAATACTGATTTTATCTCACTCATTATTAGTGTGTGTAAGATTTCTAGTTCTTGCTGATTCAAACTTGGAGGTTGTATGTTTCTAAAAATTTATCCATTTCCTTTAGATGTTCTACTTTGTGTGCATAGTGATGTTCATAGTAGTCTTAGATGATCTTTTGTATTTCTATGAGTTCAGTTGTAATGTCTCCATTTTCATTTCTGATTGATCTTATTTGAATAATATCTCCTCTTTTATTAGTTAATCTAACTAGTAGTCTACAAATTTTGTCTGTCTTTTCAAAGAACCAATTTTTTTGTGTCTAAAATATCATGATTATTGGTATACATGGACTATTCCTATCACCTTATACACATTCTGTTTGTCCAGGGTTTTTTTTTTGCTTGTTTTTTCTGTCTTTGAGGTTGAATGAGTCCTTATTTTGTAAGTTTTTCTTTCTTATTTCTTCCCTCTTCAAAAGATAAAATTTATAAAATTTCTCTTGAAAATTTTTACCCTTTACATTTAATTTTACTAAATATAAAACTAATCAATGGTCACAGGCCTTCCTAGTACTTTAGAATATTTAAATTTTGATAACTCCTATTTTGATATGCTATTATTGTCAATATTTTAGTTCTTCTCCCTTTGAACCCAGTACATTACACAATTAATAAAACTTTGTTGAGATAAATTTTCATGACAGAAAAGGTTTTGATCATGTGCATATCAAATTTTCATTATTGCTCTGGCACATATTGAAGATTTTTCAAATGCATATACCAATTTTACCTGCAGAGTATAAAATTTCTTCATTTGTCCATATTTCTGCAAAACTATTAGATTTTACAATTTTCCACTTAGAAAGCAATGTAGCAAGAAAAAGGAGCAGAGGTAACAGAATGTCAAAATGGAGGAAGCTAAACAATGGTATGATCTCAGGGGATACCTTCACCTGATTCTGCAAGGTAATTATGAAATTTAAGCAATTAGAGTTGTCCCAACACAAGACAAGGTAACTAGTTTTCAAGCCTCACATATATCAGGTATTGAGTAGAAGATGCACCAGGTTAGGAAATGTGAAATTCTAGGTGTGTTACTTTCTGTGTTTCTGAGCAAAGCATGTTTCAGTACCGCAAGAATTTTCCAACAGAAGTGTCAAAGGTGACTGCTGTTGGAAAAAAGAAAACACTAAATATTGGGGCATGAAAAATAGTTAAAATGTATGCAAGGCAATTTAGATGGACCATCAACATTGTCTGCTACAGTTAACTGATGCCTTTTTGTGTGTTCTGTATAAGAATTATTTACCTACTCTAAACCACAATTATATTCTTGTATGTATGCTTCTAAAAATTATATTTTTAACCCTTCATATTTAGAGTGAAATTTATTTTATCTGAAATTGATATTTTTGAATGGTGTGAGGCAGGGGTCAAAATATACATTTTTTCATGTGGACATTTAATTAATCCAGTACTATTTATGAGAAAACCATTATTTCTTCATTACTTCTTCATGCCTTGTCCCAACCTGGTGACTGTAACTAATTCACAGACTTTAGAACAATGTAATAAATAATCTCAAGGAACTGGAAAAGGAAGAGCAAACCAATCTAAATTGGGAAGTTTTTAATTGATTTCTTTGATATTTTATTTTGTTCACAATTATTAGGCTATTAATAATTCACAAACTTTGGGCATATATTTATTTGTACTCACAAATTTTTGTGATTTTATTTATTTTCTTTAGAAACTTATTGTTTTAATCAAGATTTTCAAAATTTGGAATATAGTATAACTTTATTTTTAAAATTTCTATATATAGCACAACTTCTAGTTTATTTCTTGTTATGTTCTCATATATATTTTTTTCTTAGCTCCTAGAATATTTTTGTCATTAAAAAATAGCAATTTGTTTTTATATCCTCCTCTGCCTAAACACCCACAATGTTCTAGCAAAATATATCTACATTTGGTGTTTGGATTAAAGTTAGTTTTGGATGTAAGTCAAGTTAAAGTAATTATTTTTTCTTCTTCTAATTTGTTTTGTTTAATCCATATAATTAAGGACTTTAAATAAAACTATTTCACTCAGATCACCCTATGATATCATGTATAGAAAGACTTAAAAGTCCATGTAAGTAATACTGGAGTCAGAATAATAAGTAATACAAGAATCAGAGTCCTATAAGGCTAATATACTTCTCTTTCCAATAAATTACAGCATATGGTATAGGAAAGGAAATAATAAGTAGTACCTAATACTCTTGAAAGTATAAACAAGTACAGATAAATTCTTTCTCTTAAAATATATGTCTGATAACAACCATCATATATTGGGGTATGAAGTGATATCTCATTGTGGTTTTGATTGACATTTCCCTGATAGTTAGTGATCTTGAACAAGTTTTCATACACCATTGGTCATTTGTATATCTTTTTTGGAGAAATGTCTATTCAATTTCTTTGTCTATTTTTTAAATTGGAATATTTGGGGTTTTTTTCAATTGAGTTGTAGGAGTTCGTTATATATTTTGGATATTAGTCCTTTATCAAATGTATTATTTACAAATATTTTCACAGGTCATAGATTCCATTTTCATTTCGTTGATTGTTTTCTTTGCTGTGCAGAAGCTTTTATAATTGGATGTAGTCCCATTTTTTATTCTGTTGTCTGTGCTTTTGGTGTTATATCCAAGAAATCACTGCCAAGACTGATGTCAAGAAGGTTTTTCCCTGTGTTTCTTCTAGGAAATATTATGACTTAGGATATTATGTTTGATCCATTTTAAGTTGATTTTTGTGTATGGTGCATGATAAGGGTCAATTATAAAAGATAAGTATTGGTGACGATGTAGAGAAAAGATAACCCTTATACACTATTGATAGAAATGTAAATTGGTGAAGCAACTTTGGAAAACAGTACAGAGTTTCCCCTAAAAATTAAAAATAGAACTACCTTATGATCCAGCAGTCCCACTTCTGGGCATATATCCAAGGAATTAAATCAGGATCTCAAAGTGATATCTGCACTCCTGTATTCATTGCAGTATTATTCACAATAGCCAAGACATGGAAGCAACCTAAATATCCACCTGTGGATGGATGGATAAGGAAAATATAATATGCACATATAATAGAAGGTTATTCAGTGTTTAAAAAGAGGGAACTCCTGCCATTTACTAAAACATGGATGAATCTGTAGGACATTATGGTAAGTGATGCCAGACACAGAAGGACAAATAGTACATGATCCCATTTATATGAGGAAAATCTAATTTTGATATATGTAAAATATAAATTGAATGTATACTGTGAACAGAATTGAATAAATGGTACTATAACATAAATAAAATTTAAAAACATTCTAATAAAGTACATGAGAAATCCAATATATATGTAGATATAGAATATTCACAAGTCCAGAATAAGGTAGATTATGATTTACATGACATTCATGTGATTCGATATTAATTATCAAATAAAGATATCCTTGAAGTCTCTCAGTAAACACCCATATTCTACAGCCATTATGTGACATTATTTTGTATTTCTGAATGCCCAGCTACAGTGGATACATTGTATAGGAGATTTAAAGGACTAAATATTTAAGAGATCATGATCACACAAAGGCCTATTTTTGTAAGGATATTAAGATTCATTATTTTTAGAATTACCTGTATGATAATTGGAATACCGACTTAAATTTTTCTTACTTAATTTCATAAATTTAAATATATTCAAGAGACATAATGAGAGGAAGGTGAGCAACATATAATGAAAAGAGCACACGTTCTTTCCGTGAAGCAAATCGGGTTGAATCCTATTTTTGAAAACATAGTAACTTTATGACCTTAACCAAGATAACACATATTAACTTCAGTTTTCTCATTTATTAAATTAGCATTTTCATAGAACACATAGAAAATTCTAAAATTTTTTAAAGTACAATATTTCTAAAATATCAGGACCATAAAATGTCATTATTATTATTTCTCTCAGAATAGTATTTATTATATGAAAATAGTCCTCAAAAGAAACTACTTTACCTTTTTTTTATATTTGTGGTAATGGATGTGTTAATTATTTTGATTGTGGTAATCATTTCACAATATATAAATACATGAAATCATTATATTGTATACCTTAAATATATACAATTGTATTTATCAGTTATACTTCAAAAATCTAGAAAAAATAAAATATAGTCCAAAAATTTTAAGATATTATATACATTTCTTTATTCTTATTTCTCCCTACATCATGAGAAGGAGTTTCTAACATGTTTCTAGATTTCATCTTCAAGCATGTTGCAATAATTGTTTAAAAAATTGTGGGTTGCAGAACTATTCAAAAATATTTTAAAGAACAACTCTTAATTTATGGAATAAATTTAGGAAGAGTAATCAAAACACTCAAAATACATCATTTGGGGCATTAAAAACAAAGAATGCTAGGTTCTTATCTGAGAGAGCATTCCTTTGTCCTTAGCCAAAATGCATGTAAATTTTAATCAATGCTCTAGTAAAGAGAAATAAGTAAGTATAATCAGAATATTAATATATCTGTTTGACATTTACAATTTACTGTAGATTTATGTTAAAGTTAACAATATCCCATAGAGTAAGATAAGTCTTTTGCATTGATTCATTTAAATTATCTGGAAAATACTAAGGTAAAACCTCCCTCGAGTTCAGTCAGAAGTACCCAAATTATTAATAGCTGCAACTAACCTATTGTCAAATACTTGTGAGGCATTCATTTATAAGTCACACAAATAATGCCTTTGGTGTTGCCATATTTATCTTTGCGATGAGAATCAGTAAACACATAATCGATCACCATCACTTACATCAAACAAATTCCGTTACACTCATTTGGAATTTGTAGAAGAAATTATGAATCAGTGAATAACAACACTGCTCGCTTCAGAAGCAAATATACTAAAATCAGAACAACAGAATTGTAGAAATCAGTATTTAATACAATGCTGTGAGACTGATTTAATTATACTTATTATAATGAACTAATTGTTTTCTAAAACTTAACTGATTACATAGCAAAAACAGGTTTAGGTGTACATAATTAAACTATAAACTTTGGTTTATATAAAATGAGTTTACTACTTTAATCAATTAAAATTATATATATCATTATTAATTTATTTCTTTACAAGTAAGCTTTACAAACTACAGCCCTCTATACATTCAAGCCAAGATAAGATTGTTCAGTTTGTAATTATATTTTCATAGGATATATAGTAAGAGCTTTTCAGATGATATTAAACTTCCTGTTGAAATTCCAAAGATGTAACTCAATTGTGTTTAATTTGGAGCACCAGGGAACACTGAAAATAATGAAATGCCATCTGGCAAATATTGAAATAATTGAAGAAAACGGAGGCTCGAAAAAAAAATTATAACTACAATTTGTATCTGTCTGTACTAAAAAATAGAACTAAAAGTGATAAATTGCAAAAAATCATTCATATATCGTAAAAGAAAAAATGGTGTAAAATACAGATATTGGGATCGCATTTAGAATTTTTAAAATTATATAGATTCCTTCTTAATACACGAAAAATAACAAAATCATTGAAACTGCTAGCTTTCAAAGTTGAGATGAAGTAACATCATCTTTTCCCACACATTCTTCAAATATTTAAAAAATAAAATACACTTCAAGTTATATAGCCATTTCTAAAAGAAATTAGGCCGGCAATGATTCTGGGACATGTTTATCATCAAAATTTATGTTTTCCCTATTTAATCTTTTGTTTCTGCTGTGTTTGGGGATTTTTCAGAATCTATGCTAGTGGTATTTTCTTTAATGAAAACTGGCAGCTTTAAAACTTAGAACCGAAGAGAAGCAGAAAATATGAGCAATGATTTACATATAAAAACAAAACAAAACAAAACATTTTGGGCCACAAGATGTCACTGTAGTTCAAGTAAGGCATGTTTTTCTATGCAATTAAATAAAAAAGAGAGCACATAAGACAATCTATATATTTAATCTGCTTTTGATTATAGTTTAGATATCTTTATGATGGACTGTAAAATTACGGTAAAGCAAAGACTAACTTACACAGAGTGTGATTTTCATCTCATTTTCTAGCAGTCACAGTGAGAGATGTTAGAGGAAATAAGTCAATTCTTTAATATTTATAAGAAAAGGATTATAAAGAATAATTACAGGAACAAAAGAGTTGTTGCTTTTTTAGCCTTAGCTTTTATTTGTATAAAATAGTACAATGTTCAAAGTATAGGATCAAGATTTAGATTGTAGGGTTCGAATTCATATCTTTGTGATTTACTAACCATATCTTTGACTAACCTATCTCATTCACCTGTAACATGGGAATAATAATGGTAATTATTTCATAGAACTATCAGGGGTTGAGTACAAAAGGCTTAGATCCAGGCCTTAAAATAAAATTTGTTTTTAACACAAATTACCTATTAAAGAAGCAACCAAACCTATATGCTGCAACCATTTCTATTTTTGGCACATTTTTAATATTTTGGTATATGCCCTCAATTCTCAGATGTGTAGACTTAAAAACAAAAAAAGATTGTAAAGCCATTATAGCTATGAACTGTGTCTCCTTTTACTATGCTATTACCCAAATTACATACTATTGTGCTTAAGTACATGGTAAGAATCAAGAGTTTAATCATAGCTCACTTAGCTCATGTCTGTTTAAAGGAATATTTAATATAGAAATTGCCAAAAAGCATATATATAATATTTTGCCAACACAAAATATTAACTTACAGAAAAATATAGTTTAAACGGTTTTTAGAAATTAACTGCAGTATTTAATAAACATTTAATGCTATCATCAGTAACTGTTTTAATTCTCATCTTAAATAGTTATAGATATGAAAATTTCAAACTCAACAGAATAAAATGTTCATTAATCTCCATTTTCCATCTAAGTATATTACTATTAAATATTCTAAAATCTATCTCTATGTTTACAAATTTTAAGTAAAATAACTGGAAAAATAATGCTATATCTTCTTTTATAATATAAATGAAATTTTACAAACATATTGAATTGAAATTTTATATATTAAAATTCCTGTTTTTCCATTAGTTTGCTTGCCAAAATAGAATTAATTGCAGGATAAAATAATTTAGTAATGTAAATAAAATTAAAGAAATGAGGGTTAAATAATACGATGTAGTCATGATCTTATGAAAAATGTCCCTTTTAGCAAAGTTTGTTTGTACAATGCTAAATATATAACCTAATATAACTGAAAATATAAAAAATCCAAAATTGATGGATACTTAATAATGTTCCACGTAATTACACAAAGCATCCACTTCATTTGAAAGAATAAGAATATTACTGTGTGAAAGGTGATAAAATAATAGATGTAGGAAAACATAATTTGGGAACATTATTTATAATAAAATGGAAATGTAATTCAAATTATAGAGATATAAAGTCCATGTTAAAAATATACAGATGTGAAGAACACAGTTCTTAAGGGCTATCATAATATTGAAAACCCTATATGAATCTTAGATAGTAATAATAATAATAGATAATGCTTGGTAACCCTTTCCCATGTGACAAAGTTCAAACTATGTTATATTAAGTAAATTTTCAAAAGAATCGTATAAAGTAGATAAAATTATTATTTTCATTTTACAGACACAAGTGAATCAATTCTCATAGATGATAAGTAATTTGCCAAGATTATTCAGCTCCTAGTTGGTAAAAAGGAAATACCATGTAAGATACATCAAATTATACTGCATATTTTTTAGGTGTGATCTTAGATACTTAATATTGTAACGGTGCTAACTCTCAGGCCAGGGCAGATAGGTGTTGAAACTATCATTTTTACAATTACTTTCCTGAGTTTTCCTATGCTTGTACCCTCACCAAACCCCTGAAAAGTGTAGTGAATAAGTATCATCTTTATACTAGTTTCACAAGTTAGGATCTTCAGACTCAGTACTCTGATTACATGTGAGAGGCAGACAAAGGAGAGGCAGAGATGAAAAGAACAATACAACGTTCAGGATAGGGCCATCAGAACATTTACCACCCATTTATCCTAACATGAATTCCACATGTCAGTGATCACACACAGGCATATATACAACACATAAACACACACACACGCACACGCCATCCAACCAGCAATTTTGTGCCTTGGTCTGAAACTTGAATGAGCAGTGTTTTGTCAACTGATGTTTGAAGGATCCATCCTAAAGCACAGAAGCTAAAAGAAACAAAGAAAGAACAAGTGACTATGATCCCAGTGACTATTATCCTGCACACACGTGTCATGTTTTCAGATGATCTGCTTAGGTCAAGAAAAATTTTAGCACTTAAAAATGTTTCAAATAACTATTTTAGAACTACCATCAGGATTAGTTTTAGTATCACAGTAAAAATGTGCTGTTCCTGATATCCATCTTCAGGAGTTTCTAGGTTGAAACATGAACATACTAAGTTCCCAGGAGTTAGAAGATCCACATGTAAAAGCAAAGGGACTAAGCCAAGTGTTTCCCAGGAAGGTATTTCCTTTTTTCTCACTAGATGGTTTTCACACTAACTAACTGGATGACCCTGGATATGTTACTTAACATTTTGAGCTACACACTTCACAACTCTGAAAAGAGAATACAAATTTACTTTGTAGGATTCTTACATGGATTTATCATATAATACATGTAATGTAAAGTATAGAATATAGTTTAATCATAAAAAATGGCTCATTAAATAATAGTATAAATAAAATATGTTAATACCTGAGTTAATTTTAACTACTTTTTCAGGATGCAGTACTTCTCAGTACATTAATAAATATCAAGGGCATCTTGCATCTGTCTTCACCTACTGTACACATTTTAAATTAAATATCTGTGTCTAAAAAGTGAAGTAGAATAAATTGTGGATGGGGAGGTGGGAGGAGGGAGGCTACATTTACTCCCCTGCTTACATTTTCAGAAAAGTTAAAAGTAACCCTAAACCAGATGCCCAGATGTTTGTGGACATAGGTCTTATGAAAAACATTGCTTTTCAGTAGATGAGGTCTTACTATGTTGCACAGCCTCTGGCCTTGAATTTCTGGGCTCAAATAATCCTCTTGCATCGGCCTCCTGGTAGCTGGGACTACAGGTGTGCACCATATCACAGGATGAAAGTTCTTAACAAAACACAAAAAATTTTGAGTATCAGAGTGATTTTTTGAGAGAAAATACGTAGAAAATACATAGGAAACATTCAGCTACTGTGTGAACTATAAAAGATGTATTGGGGTGAATACAAGCAAAAATCTTTTTTTCTTCCTTTTGAGATTTCATCACCTGCACAGTAGCTATTTTTCTTTACATGCTTACCTTAGGCTTTGTTGTAATTATTGACATCTATGATGTCTGCTCCTCCAATCACTACAGGAATGGAAAATCCCCCCAAATAATTATTGTACCATACCACATTATTTATATTTCTTTCAAAACACAATCCTTGTGTTTCAATTTAACAACTCTTAGTCATATCTGTTGAAATGCTCCAAGAATAGGTTTGAAATAATGACAGTATATTGAAAGTTAATTTTCTTATTCATAAAACAATTTAAGGTTTTAAGTTAGTGGAAAAATAACAAGCTCTAAATTAAATTTAAGACGATCATTTAAAATATTTTTTGCTACTATCTAAAATTTGGGAGTGATTTTAATATTTTATTTCAATTTTTATATATATATATATTCATACACCACATAATGACATTTAAGTCAATGATAGACCACATGCATGATGCTGGTCTTCCCATAAGATTATAACACTGTCTTTTTACTATACCCTTTTCTGTGTTTAGATATGCTTATATAAATACTTAACACTGTGTCACAATTGCCTATGGTATTCAGCACAGTAACATGCTGTACAGGTTTGTAACCTAGCTATGTGTGTCACAGGCTACGTGTGTAGCAGGCTAGACCATCCAGGTTTGGGGAACTACACAATGATGTTCACACAATGACAAAATGGCCTAATGACACCTTTCTCAAAATGTATCTCCATTGTTAAGCCATGCATGACTGTAATTGATCTATATAAATTAACTGAAAGTTTCAATGGAAGGAATAAAAAAGATAAGGGAAGGAAAAAAAAACAAACTTGGAACAGATGTGCTGTTGCCATCAATGCCCAGATCCCTGTACTTGATGAACAATTAAGATTGTAGCAGATGGTGGAGAATTAGGAAAACATGAGAATGAAAAAGATATTAAGAGAGTATAACTAAAGCCTAGTTTCATGATTCTCATCATTCTTTAAAATTAACCATTTTCTTAACTCTAAAATATGCATTTTCCCATATCGAACTCTTAAAGTCAGGGAGTTAAAAATAGCAGCAAAAAATAAAACAGAAATGATATGATTCAAAGACAGGCGTCTTACTGAATCATTTTCTGGAAGTCATATCTTAGCCAACGTGTCCTTTTATTAATGTGAATGCTACATAAGGTAATTGTTTGGCTGTTGTATAGTAGAATCTAGGTTCATGTCTTCTGCTCCAAAGTGAAAAATTAAGAACATTATTAGGTCAAAACTACTAGTTAGCAACAGTGATCTGAGGAAGAAGGATGGAGCAATGAGCTGAGAAAACTTATTTGGACATTCAAAGTACAGAGACTCAAAAGCAGGTCTGATTCAAGGTGGTGATCTCTCCTAAACAAGCTCTGTGTCCCTTCTTGATATTGTATTTACTTTTCTTGAAATTTCATCAAGCTTTAAAATATGCACCCTCCCTTCTCTTCTATAGTGTTTTCTTTATAACTTACCAACGTTAAAATTAAAGTTGGGCTTGATAGACTATATCCAGGACTAGATGTAGGTTTTACCATAAAATAAGGTAATAATAAAAATATCAGCTACCACATGTTAAGCAGGATATTATGCATTTTGTGTATTATCTATGGAAAACTATTATTTTCCTGAGAAATTAGTAGTGTAACGTATACCTTATAACTGGGTTATACGCCCTTCTTTTTCAGTTTATTTCAAATGAACAAAAGCATTATATATTAAATAAATAAATTCACTATAATTTTTAGTCCCTGAAATAAGTTGGATCTTTTCATTAGGAAAAACCACTAGACAAATTTACCAGTTTGTATCTTTCTTGACTATATACATCTTTCATTAATTATTATGAGGCTGAGAAATTTGAGACAAACAATTCTAAACATGATCGTGTGGTTATTTCAGTTATCTAATGATGCACAACAAACTACCCACACTTGCTGGCTCAACAACACAATGATTTATTCCTTCATCATCCTTCACTTTGGGTGGCATTTGTCAGAAATGGATGGTTTGTGCTCCGTGTGATGTTGTGATATGGCCAGGGTGGCTCAGCTGTTACTGGTAGCTGTGTGCTTACACTCACGTCTGCCATCTCAGCTGCGTTGCTGGAATGGCTGAAAGTTGTTTGGACTTCTCTCTCCACGTAAATTGTCTTCCATTCTGTGGTCTCCACAAGTGGTCTTGCTTTCCCACAGACAGTGAGAATTCCTTACATTAAAGCTGACTTCAAAGAGAGTAAGAAAGGAAACTACACCTAAGCCCAGAGTTCACACATTGTCATTTTCACATATTGTCTTGGCCAAAAAGAGTCTCCAGGCTAGCCCAAATTCAATTTCCTTTTTTTTTTTTATTTCAAAATATTAAGGGAATAAAAATGCTTTAGGTTAAATGGATCACTTTTGTAATGTTTGAGTCCCGGCTATAGGTGTGCCCATCACCCAAATAATGTTCACTGTACCCATTACGTAGGTTTTTGGGCCTCCCCCCTCCCCTCTTCCCCATGGTTGATTTCCACTGAGTTTTACTGTCCTCCGTGTGCAGGAGTGCTCATCGGTTAGTTCCAATTTAATAGTGAGTACATGTGGTTTTGTTTTTCCCTTCTTGAGATACTTCATTTAGGAGAATGGTCTCCAATTTCATCCAAATTGTTGCAAAAGGTATTAATTCATCTTTTTATGGTTGAACAATACTTCATGGTATACCTATACCACATTTTATTAATCCACTCATGAATTGTTTTTCTTTCTTGCTGACTTGCTTGAGTTCTTTGTAAATTCTGAGTATTAGCCCTTTATTGGATGTGTAGCTTGCAAATATGCTCTCCCATTCTATAGGTTGTCTGTTTGCTCTGTTGATTATTTCCCTAACTAGACAGAAGCTTTTTAGTTTAGCAAAATCTCATTTTTTTAATTTTTGTTGTTGCCGTGATTGTTATTGGGATCATAGTCATAAGTTCTTTGCCTAGACCAATATCTAGAAGAGTTTCTTCTACGTTTTCCTCTAGAATTCTTATGGTTTCGTGCCTTAGATTTAAGTCTTTTATCCATATGAATTAATTTTGGTGAGAGGTGAGAGGTGTGGAAACTCTTTCATTCTTCTACATGTGGCTCTCCAATTTCCCAGCACCATTTATTGAAGAGGGATTCTTTTCCCCAGCATATGTTGTTGTTTGCTTTGTTGAAGATCAGTTGGTTGTAGGTAGATGGTTTTATAACTGGGTTCTCTGTTCTGTTTCATTGGTTTATGTCTCTGTTTTTGTACCAGTACTATGCTCTTTTAGTTACTATAACCCTGTAGTAACTATAGTTAGTTATAGTTATACTATATTAGTATAACTAATATAACTATATAGTTATAACTATATATAACTATATATAGTTATATATAGTTTATGTATAGTTATGTATAGTTATATATATAGTTATATATAGTTATATTAGTTAAAATATATAAACTATATAAATATATATTTATATAATACAACTATATAACTATATTTATAATATAAATATTTATATAATATAACTATATAAATATATATAAGCTATATAAACTATATAAATATATATAAACTATATATAACTATATAGTTATATATAAACTATATAACTATAACTATATGACTATATAGTTATATAACTAATATAACTATATTAGTTATACTATATTATAGTATAGTTTGAAGTCTGGTAATGTGTTGCCTCCAGATTAATTCAGTAGGAGTAGCAATGGATTTTTTCTTGATAATAGGAACAGAACAAGAGCACAGATGTGGGAGGAATTATTGATAGCTGTTTTATAGATATCGTTTTATAGATATCAGTATAGAAAATTGTAATGTATTTAAAATTGATAGATCTTTTTCATAAAAACTGTGATATTTTTAGTGGTTTTGTTTCAGGAGAATTGATAATTTTTGTCAAAGCATTTTTATGATGGCTGTTTTATATTTATTGTCAGAAAATCCTAAGATCTGCTTTATGCAAATATTAGGTTCTATTGATTATCTTTCTCATTCATGTATATAATGTTCTTGTTCTTGCTATGATAAATTATTTTTTTATTATATCCTAGATATTTTGTATCTTATGTCATCAGCCTCTGGATTTCATATTTTTTAATTTTTAATTTTTGGACAGGCAATCCTCTCCCCACCTTCAGTTGTAGCACTGGGTCTAGGTAGATGCGTATATTTAGCACCCTACTGGGATCTGTCAAGAGGACTCAAACAAAAGAAAATCATTGACTCATACTTCCTTGCTGCAGACAAGTAGGATAAAAGTCCAGCTCCCTTCTATGCCTCGCTGACATCTTCCTGGAAAAGTGAGGCACTGGATTGCACTTTATCACTTTTGAATGGGAGCGTATGACCAGCACTGCATTGGGTCTCTGCTGTAACTAGAGTCACGTAAAGCAGAGGGTGAGGCACCAGGGAAGTGGGGAAGCAGAGTGTCAACCAGCCTTACCACCTCCCTCCTTGTTCTGCTGCTGTTGATGCTGGGTGGGTTGAAAGTTTAGCTCCTAGTTGGGTCTCATTGACCCTAGTGGAGGAAAATGCAAAATGTCAACACTTCAAACCATCTTTCTTTGCCTGTTAATGCTGAGTGCCCACTCAGTGCCCTGGATGAAAGATGAGATGCAGTGAAAGGGAAGCTAGAGCAACAGAAGTGCCAACTAGCCCTGATTCACACAGTCTTGTGCACTCCTTTTACTATCAGCTGGGTATGGAGGTTCGGTTCTCCACTGAGTTTTAGCTGATACCTATGGTTGAAATGGAGAATTGAAACAGATACGGGAGGCATTGGAAGAGCAGTCATGACTGCTTCTTTGTGACCCTGCCTTGTTTATTTTATTGGCTGCTGGAGAGTGGTCAGGCTTTGCTTGCTGCTAGCCTATGTTAACGCTGCCCTGGGGATATTTGGAACACGCAAACTGCTCCCTTGGAGCAGCGTGGGATTGGGGAACATCAATGTCCCTCTTAGTTCTATTGAAGTGGGGGTAAGCTTTTTTTCACATGGGTGTTAGGCTGGAAAGGGTTTGTGTTGACCAAAGGATTCTCTGCTGTTTTGCTTAGTTTGGCTTAAGTAAGCAGTCTTTTCTTGGAGTTCTTTAATATTTTGTTTTTGTTTGTTTTCCTTTGTCTGTGCTGTTCCAGTTTGGAGGATTTTGCAGTGCCCTGTCCTGAATATAAGGTAGACAGTCAGGAAACTCAAGAAGCTCACTGCCTTGTGGTTCCTTAAGTCCTGAGTTTCATAGGCAGCTGCTGCCGTTCCACTTTCAGAGACTTCCTATGCTTATTTGTTTTGTTATTTTCATAGATTTTTAGTTGTAGAAGTAAGGACCTGAGAGGAATGAGGGTACTCCAACATGGTGGAACCAGAAGTCCACATAAAGATTCAAGTAGGTTTTGAGTAACTTTAGTGAAAAGAAAATTGGTAGATGGGAAAACTACTGCTTAGAAATTTCAACTAATTGCAAAGTTATGAGTTTTTTTAATAAGGATTCCTTTAGTTATTAAAGATTCTTCTTTGATTTTCAAATCAAAAAGCCTGTAGTGGATGCTGCACCAGGCTCCCAATCCCCTCGGGGCACCTCCGTGTGCACAGACCTGACCACACGGCAGGCGCCATATTGCTGCACTCTCCCCTCCCCCGCCCCTACCACGGCTGCC
>VBSM01002912.1:6449366-6466595 GCA_008086735.1 Cheirogaleus medius
GGGGAGGAGGGGATGGGTATATACAAACATAATGAGTGAGATGTGCAACCTTTGTGGGTTGGTCATGCTTGAGGCTCTGCCTCAGGCGGGGAGCGGGGGCATGGGCAATATACATAACCGTAATATTTGTACCCCCATAATATGCTGAAATAAAAAAATAAAAATAAAAATGAAGAAACTGAAAAAAAATACATTTTAGTAGGACAAAATTAAAGCTATATGCCTAAATCACAAAAGAATTGGCACAATTAATACCTCGAAGTTTAAGTCTAAGTGTTTTCATTTCATACATAAATTCTTTGGATACATTAAAAATTAATTAACTTTGATCAGGTTTTCTTTCCTATATCATAAATATTCCCCCCAACACCCTGGACAAGGACAGAAGTAAATGATATTAGAGCCACACAGCGTGGGTTCCTGATTCATTTTAAATTTATAAGTGCTCTCTTTTTAAATTTTTTTTTACTTCTATAAATTAAAATTTTGATGCAATTGTTAATGTGGGTTGTCTAGGGAAAGTATACCTTTAAAGTTGATTTTAGAAATCTGTATTCCTGCCCCTAAAATTAACATCAAAATTAAGGCATTAAATCAGAAAAAGCCAATAGACTATGTACTTCATTAGGGAATTTAAAAATTGAGACGTTTTGGTCATATACATATTCCTTTAAGAAGTATTTGACCTTGTTTTTAATGTTATGATTTTCTCGGTTTATTAACAATATTGCTGTTTGCCATCAGATTTATGAGGGAAAAATAATGAGACATATTGCTTAAAATGTAAATTGAATACAGTTTGCATTTCCTACTGACACTATCCTCACCAAATATATTTACGGAATGACAGTTTTCAGATGCTATAATATAATGCCTATCTTTCACAAATGAAATATAGACTAGAATAATATTTAAACATTTCCTAAAGTTAATTTTTATTTGCTTTTGCATCCAGTAACATGTATTGAGGTCATGGAAATTGATAGTGCTCTGTATTTGACAAAAATGGTTGCATTTCTCAAATATCTAGACTTGTAGAAATATGCTTATTATTAATATTTGGCTATGACAATATTTCTTAAATATTTGAAGTATCAATCGTTAATAAAATTGAAAGTTTAGTTTTTTTAGATTTACTATCATGTGTGATTGTCCTGAATACTAATTACTAAAATTGAATAAAATAATTTTTCTTCTTTATTATCTTTCTTGGATATTATGTATTCTCTTTCTTGGATTCACTTTTTTTACTTAGTTAAACTATTTTTATATTCTATTTACATCATAGGGTTAAGGAGACAGTTCCTGTATTACATTTTTACTTTATTTTTTTGTTAATTTTTATTTTACATTTTCATTTTATTTATTTTAATTGACAAATAGTAATTGTATATACTTATAGGGTACAATATGATGCTTTGACCTATGTTATACTTTATAGAAAGATTAAATCAATCTAATTAACATATCCATTACCTCACAAACATATCCTTTTCTTGTGGTGAGAATGTTAAAAATGTATTGTATACTTCCAAGTTACTAAAAGAATGGATTTTTAACTTTTCACCTGCATTATTTTTATTGATATGTAGTAAAATGAGTAAAAAATATTGAATCTCCAGAACTTTTATTAATTATATATCTATTCAAGCAACAAACATATAGAATGAACATACATTAAATAAGCATATCCATTAAACAAGATCATTATACAATCATTGCCCAAATATCTATACACAAAAGAATTATTCTTAATGTATAGATTATTTTTAAAGTAGTAAAATTTGCATGTGTAAGACTGTATACTTGGTTCTACTGAGTCATGACATTAATGTGAATAAGACCTCCATGTAAGACAGGTGGTATTGGCTAAATGAACGCTTAGAGGAGTGCAGAAGTTATCTCTGCGATTCCCAACCCCTGGGCCACAGATCACGCTACTGGTCTGCGGTCTATTAGGAATCGGGCCACGCAGAAGGAGGGTGAGCTAGCTAAGCTTCATCTGTATTTACAGCCGCTCCCTGTCCCTAGCATCACCACCGAAGCTCCACCTCCTGTCAGATCAGTACAGCATTAGATTCTCATAGGAGTGCAAACCCTGCTGTAAACTGTGCAGGTGAAGGATCTAGGTTGTGGCTCCTTTTGAGAATCTAATGTCTGATGATCCGAGGTGGAGCTGAGGTGGTGATGCCAGCGCTGGGGAGCAGCTGCAAATACAGATTATCATCAGCAGAGAGGCTTGACTGCACAATAAACGTAATGCACTTGAATGATCCCAAAACCATCTCCCCAACCCATTCCGTGGAAAAATTGTCTTCCATGAAATCAGTCCCTGGTACCAAAAAGGTTGGGGACTGCTGAGTTAGCTCAAGTTACCAGTTAGAGTTGAGATACATTACCTTATGTCAAAAATCCAACGCTAAGGTAGCCCCTGGAGGAGAAAGAGGGAGAATGTCAAACATAGGCCAAGTACAGGAAATAGTGGTCTTTGATGGTAGAAATATTTCACATCTTGCTTTCATCTCCCAGAATCAAATTACACAAATTGATAAGTGCAGTTGTCAGAGAAGACAAAGGAAGCATAAAAGTCACCAGTGATGCCAACAATATTCCTGTTAATAATAACTACAAGCTAATTAATGTACGAAAATTAATGTAGATTAAATTCACTTTTTATTCTTACATAAAACTGAATGTTGTGATTACTGACCTGTTTTGTCATTTAAAGTGATCATAGTAATTTTTAACTTCTAAGTGTGACAAAAAAATTAATATGATCAAATTTTCATCCAGAGGATAAGGAGGAAAAAATAACACCAAATTCACAGAATATAAATTCTAAGTGACCATGAGAACAAAAGTAAAGTTTCTTCATAATGATGGCCTGTCAGTCTTGTCTGATGAACATAGAATTTACATCACAATATATGTCAATAGGTACGATAGAGTTTTACCTACATGTCTCTATTTATCCATCTCTGCGGCTGTATTAATATCTATATTTAGAAAAATAAACGTCTCCAGGGTGTTAGACAGGCAGCAGTCTGGGAAGTTGAAAGGATAGAATTTATAGTTTTCTTCTAAATAACCTTATTTATTTATTTTCTTATTAAACTTACACTTTTGCCTATTGTCTTACACTCTTTTGCATATAATATTATTTCTTAATAAATATTATATTTATTATAAATACATATAATGCCTATATCCACATTAGGTTTTTTCATCCCAAATATATTCTGGTGATTTATTTTCATATATTAGCTATGTATTGACTTTTAAAATGAAAGTCTTACAAATGGATCAGTATAATAAACTGCTATCCTTTCATGGGCTATACTTTTCCAGTGTGATTAAAAATTTGCTTACTTTTACCACAATTAAATATAATCATTATCAAGAAATTTCATTTATATTGGTTTTGTTTTCCTATTCTAGGTAAATTCTTTCATTCACAGTATGAGTTAAATTTACTTGTTTAAACTTACTATCCTAATTTTGTAACAATTGAGAGAAAAGAATTCCTTTTCATACAATGTATGTTTCGCTTTTGTTAGACTGATAAATTTATGAGCAATTTTTTTCTTTGATGGTCCAAACAGTGTTACTATGTAAATCATTGGTTTCCTCTCTGCAACAAAATGGGAGGGCTTTAGCCATTTCTTATATTGTTAATTATCAGAACACATATTGATAATAGGATAGAAATGCTTCCAAAGATTTAATTCGTTAATGATATTTTAAAAGCTTAAGTGTTGAAAGTCATTAATGTGTCATCAATATATGGATGAAATAACAGGTAAGATAAATACTTCATATTATCAATCAAAGAGCAGGTAAAACATATTTAGTAATTCATTTACAGTATAGATTGTCAAACTTAATTATCTTGAATCACTAGTTGTTAAGATTGCACTTGTTAGGACTTGTCCAGCAACACACTCATTAGCTATCGCTTCTCTGCCTTTTTCTGTACTATATGCCCACCAATACCTGCAGAGTGCTCATCTTCTGGTATGATCCAAATAAAGCAGCTGAGTGACAATTGTCCCCAAGCCACATACAAAGGATGGAATTATATTAGTAGCTTTATAGTTTATAATAGAAGTGGACATTAGTACACTGGCAAAAACAGGAAGTTTAAAATAATAAAATCAATGAAATATGACCATGTGTATTAAATTGAGGCATTTTCTTAAGTGATGAATTCATTTTAATAACGCAATTATAGCTCAAGAATATTTCTATTACTTAAAGAGAAATATAGTATGCTTCAAAGCTCAGTTTCAAAATTACAGAATTAATATTCTTATTACTTTAAGAAAATACACTGCTCTTTGGAACGCTGAAATTTAATAACACATTATCATTTGTCTGTAGTCTTTATTGTTGTGAATTCAGATAGTTCTTTTCTAATGGCTTTCAGAATGAATGAGCCCTTAGCAAGGGATCTGAAATGTAATATAATTAAAAAGGGAAAGAAAAGTCATTTCAGTAAAGTGCTGTCAAGCTGATTCATGGAATAATATTAGAATAGGGCTCTATCCAAAAGGAACAAATGTCTGTATTGTAACAAAGCCAAGTAGGTCACTGTGATCATTCTAGTACAGTGTTTGTGACATGATGTAATAATATGAAGATTACAATGGACAGCAGTTGTGAAAGTAACAGAAATAGTATGAATCAAAAATGTTAATTTATTTAGCATGTGCACTTTGAGTTTAAAGCAAAAACTTGGTATTTGAAAAAAAGATAATCATGGCCATAAAGATTAGATAGATGAATAAATTTCACCTGTATTTTGCAAAAATGAATACATAACTTCACAGCTCTATTTATATATACCCATTTCTTATGTCTTATCAAGTCATGAATTAAATCACTAAATGGAGCATTTAGTACATATCAGGATATAAATTTGCTGGACATTTAAGATGCAACATTGAATCTCTTTTCTCAAGAATTTTATTTTCAATATGTAACTTTCTATGATGTAAAGCAGAACTTTCCACACTGTTTTAGTTACAAAGTATCCATTTGTACTCTAATCAAATTCTAGTGTCAATATTTCTATTTCAGGAGGAATTGTGGGCCTCCACCAGTTCCAGCTAGGGGACTCAAGTTTCATGTAAACTTATTTTTCCTTCAAATAAATTTTAGATCAATTACAAAAGAACCAATGCAATCCAGGTGGTGGCATTCCCTGCAGTCCCAGCTACTCGGGAGGCTGAAGTAGGCAGGATCATTTGGGCTTGAGTTCCAACTATATAAAGTAAATGCAGATTATCACTATTCGTGTATAGCATCAGGTAGATAAATCAGAATAATAAGAAAGAGGGAAGGACCATTTTTACCCACAGGCTTATTCAGTCTAGGAATAGCTCATTGGTTTGCAAAACTCTCATGTACTTTTTAATGTGGAGCTTTTAATGACAAATACCGAACTCAAAGAATTGGAAGGTTAAATGAGGATATAATATCTATCTATTTGATAAAGACTTATATTCAGTAATTATTAGACTTTTTGTGCTACAATTCAGCCATTAAAAATAGAAATGTACTTTCCAAAGAACTAAAGAAGGAATTTTAATGGGCTATAGCTTTGTAAAAGCAAAGAATATAAATTCTTCTTGTGAATAATATTTTGTTCAAACAAGATATACAAGGCCTGTCCAGAAAGTATCCAGCATGTAACTGTTTTTGTTATATTAACAATGGCTGGATACTTTCCGGACAGCTCCTGTATTTATTTCCCATGAAGACTCAAAGAAACTCCCTTAGCTACCTGGGCTCACAATTACCATAACGGGTTTTCTAAGTGTGGATTAAAGAAAACCAAGTGATAAGTGAAACTTTGGACCATATCCTGCTTTCAGTGAGAACAATGAGACTACTTAAAACACTATGCTTATTTCCCTTTTCCCAACTGGATAACTGAAATACTTTCAGCAGCTAGCAAAACCTTCACATTGGTTCCCTGACCTGCAGATAATGGCCATTATGGTTTAAAAAAAAAAAAAGCTGGCCAAGTGTAAGCCTCTGAAATCGCCCCCTGCCAAGATAGTAAAGCAAATACAATACAGTTTTCCAGGAGAAATTGCAGATATTAGTGCCACCATTAAGCATGTATGGATGGTGATCACTTATTACCATATCGTCTTTAATCCATTCATATGGCCTCAGGGAAATAAGATGCATTATGACAAATTATAGCAAATTAATGTAAACTTAACCAAATGTAACCCCAATTAAACCTGTTATACTTGATGTGGTATATTATTTGCATAGATCAATATGACTCCTTGATATCACAAACCACATAAAATCTTTAATATCTGGGTAAAAGTAATACACTTATTTAAAAGTATCGAAATACAGAAGATACGTGATTTTTTCCTTAAGCCTAAGGCTTTGATATTTAATACCTGATTCCTTTCATCTAAAATAGCTAAATTCATAAATAAAGTTTATGTTCTAAACTTTATTGATTTTGGCTTCTTAGGCAATGTGGTGGTATAGAAGTGCTTAAAATAGAATTTTCCCTTTGAAATCAGTAGAGTATGCAAAGAAAATTTGGTTAATTTTCCCATGTATATATCCAATTTCTACAGAGCTCTTCAAATACTAAATAGTGTTTAAGTGTTTTTATTTTATTCACAGGCATTGTTTTTTTATGTTTTTTTTAATCAATTTTGACCCTTGTTAAGTGGCTGATCATACAATCCTCTTCATTTGTGGATTTTTTTTAAACTTAGATGGTAACCTAATGCAGAGATATTGTTTCTCACTAGTGAATATCACTTTATATTTCTATATTTTACGATCAACTCAGCTGGCATAAATCCTATCTAGTGAAAGACCCGTTTGCAGCCTAACCAGAGTTAGCACCTGGCATCCAGGAGAGGAAATGAGGACAGAGATGCAGAGGAAGGACCTTTTTGCCCCACAGAGGCGACTTCTTTAGTGTTTTCTCACGGTGAGGATTCCTTACCCTTCATAGAGAGGCTTTGCCCCATCTGCAGGCTCTAAGGGTACGGAAGAGTCAGGGAGTCAAAACCTTTGGAGGGATCAACCAAGGTATTTTCATCCCGGTGGTACAACAGATCTCAGCAGATCTCATTTTTGAAGCTTGATCAATCTATTAAATTCTGAGTTGTGCCTTCATTTTTCCTGCTCTCCCACTGCTAGCTATTAATCACAAAGTTCCCTTGTTCTTCACACCTAATTTTCATTGCTCATTAACTGCTTTCGGGTTTCTTTGTTTTTATTATACCTCTGAGGGCATCAGTGCAGCTTAATAACAACCAGCCAGTTCTACTGTCCTTGTACACACTGTCCTGGTTTTCAGAACCTTGTTTATTGTTAAATGCAGAACATTTCCTCCACTGGAACAATATTTCAAGTTTCCTAGTGAATATTTTAACAATAGAGCCTTTACACTGTACAGACTATCAATGCCCTACCTGCTACCTGGGATGGGGTCACCAACCAGAAGGAGCCTCAGCCTGCAATGTACTTCTGAAAATGTTCCAACCAACCCAATGGTAAGCTCTGCAGTAAAGAAATCTCCAGACCTTATTTATCCTGCTGTGCTCAGTAATTGCCTGGGGGCAAATGCCTGGGAAAAAACATGACCTCAACTCAAAATCAGAGGCAGATCCCAAAGGCACTACAGCCAATGCTTCAGCTAAATACACCTCTTGAAGTTGAAAGACAAGTTCTTTCTTGAAAGTAGGTCCCAGCAGTGCATTCTTGCTATAGACCTTCTCTTGGTCTTTATGTGTTTATGACCTTTTCATGGCCTCTAAAGAAGCAGATATATTCAGACTAGTTTGCAATATGCCAAAATATTTATCTTATATCGGGAGAAATGTGATTGATAATAAATTGCTTAACAATGAATAAAAATATCTTTTTTATTAATATGCTAAGAGAAATTTATGAGTAATCAGCCTAAATAATGCTGGTAGTTCATGCAATATAACATTTTTAATAATGTTATTTTAACAGTAACATTGGTGGCTCCATTTTTGCCTGAATGTGTATATGCAATCAGATTTGCTAGGTTTAGATGCAAAGTTTTTAAATGTTTTAGCCAGATATGCTTTTTAAATATAATTTTAACAAAAATATTTAATTTTTTGAGCTTCTCTTTTATGCTTTTGTAGACTATCAGAGATTTTGTTTGATGGTTTTAAAAATGTGTGCCTTTACTGAGCTACCTATGGAATCCTGTCAGCTGTCACTCTTGGTAATGTCTAGACTTAGTTGTTCAAGTGAATAGAGAAATTGGTGCTTACATGATTTTCTTTTGAATCTCGTTATACAGAAGAAGACCTCCCCAGACTGTTGTGTAGTTCTGCTTTTCCTACTGTAGGTTTTTGCATGTCACAAAGAAACCACTCTTGCTATTGCTGTACGTATTCATCAAACCACTTAGCCTGAAGGCTTTCTCTGTTGTGGCTGAGCATACAATCAGATGACCCTAGGGTCACTTTTGCTAGTATTCAATGTAATAAAACCACCAGTATTATCTTTCCATCGCAGATGGCAACATATCTCAGGACCAGGAAAAAACAGCGTTCGCAGGTGGCATCCAACTAAATCTCTGATCTGGAGATTGGAAGGATCTAAGATTTGAAAAGCCCAGTGGGAACTTTAAAATCAATGTGAGGCTGAACTCAGTACATCAGATTGTCACAATAGTTCAGGGCCATCATGGCTACAGTATAAAAAAAACAACTCACTGTGTTAGGCATCCGATTGTATTGAATAAAAATCCAATAAGTCAAATAAAAAGTAAATTAGAAAGAGCTATCATTACTAAAATGTTACAAACAATATTATTAGAGATCTGTATATTCACATATCTCAGAATCAACTAATGTATGTTTATGAATATTTTAGTGTTAGTCCTTTAATAGAAACCAGAAAAATATTTAAATGTTTACTGGTGTTTAATATGCCTATCTGGATGAACTATTATACTAGTTCCATAACTGTATATTTATTCATTTTTCTAACATTCCTAGTCAACAGAAAACAACTTATTTAAATTCCTTCAGTGAAAAAAGTAGAAGTTTTCTAAAGAATGTAGAATGACAAGGGAAGAAACACATAATAAGTGGCCTAGTAGAATACAAATTCCATGACCATTTGGAAGAGTTCTGAGCTAGAAATAAAAACTCTTCAAAAGGAATCTTATGGCCAAGAGCAGTGGTTCCTGCATGTAAGCCCAGCACTTCAGGACACTGAGGTGGGAGGATCACTTGAGGCTAGGAGTTGGAGACTAGTCTGAGCAACATAGCCAGACCCCATCTCTACAAAATTAAAAAACAAAACAAAACAAAAAAGGAATGTTATAGCTCTTTAGGTCCTTAAAAAGGTGTGTGTGTAAAAATGAGAGAGAAGCTATATGTAGCTATATGTTGGCTCGGTTTTAGTCTGAATGGTTGATAAAACATTAAATTAAGCAATGATTTGCTCATAATCTCTGGATTCTTTCTAGCCTCAAAATAAATGATCAACTAAACAGAGATAAAAATGAAAAGTCTATTTGCTTATTTTTTAAGTATAAATATTTTCTAGAACCGTTTTAGATGTATGGAGAAATTGTGCAGATATTGTAGAGGTTACTCATATACTCCTCCCTCCCACGTGGAGTTTCACCTATTATTAACAGCTGCTATTAGTGTGGTGCATCTGTTACCATTAATGAACCAATACTGGTAGATTATTATTAATTAAATCTCGTTCTCATTAAGGTTCACTCTTCGTGTTACACAGTTCTGTGTGTTTTGACAAGTGCATAGAGTGCCATGTACCCACCCTTATGGCATCATATGGAATAGTTTCACCACTCTAAAAATTTCCTGTGGTTTACCCATTCATCTTTCCCTTGCCCTGAACTCTGGACAACCACAGATCTGCAGGTATCTGTTTATGGCATCCATATATTTGCTTTTTCCAAAATGTCATATAATTGGAATCAAATAGGTTATAGTCATTTCAGATGAACTTCTTTCCCTTAGTAATATGCAATTAATAGTCTTCCATGACTTTGAATGGCTTGAGAAATCATTTCTTTTTATCACAGAATAAGATTTCATTGCACATCCAAAGAAAGACCTACAGCATTTTGTTTAACCATTCACCTACTGAAGGACATTTGTTTACTTCCATTTTGGGACAGATGTGAATGAAGCTACTATAAACATTTGTGTGCAGGCATTTGTGTGGAAGTAAGTTTTCAACTGACTTGAACAAGTGTTACCAAAAGCTTGGCACTTGTCCCTGAGGCCGCATCAGAAGGACGAGAACCAATGATTTGAGGAAAAGGAAAGAAAAGGTTATTACTTCACCAGCAGAGGAGGAAAGTGATAGACTATTTTCCCCCAAAATTCCTGTATATAAGCAGAAATACAGAGCTTTTAAAGGGAGGGCCCTCGGTTCTAGGCTATTGTCCTTAATGATTCTAATCATCCCTTCTCTGCCAAAGACAAAGCCTGTGATCTCCGCCCACCTGGGAGGCCCACCCAGACCTCTGGCAGCCAGGTGCCAGGCCTGGGATGAAGCCACAGTTCAGCTGAGCTATCTCTTGTAACACAAAGAACGAATGACATTTCCCTGCCCCTCCTGACCACCTGCCCAAGGCAGGGATTGCCGGCCTCAGTTCTCAAAAAGAGTGGAGAAAGTTTTAAAGGAACAGAAAACATCTTTTGCCATTTTTTTTTCCAGGTCATTCCCTCTGTTACATGTTCCCTGCTCTCAATTTTATGCTCCATATCTATGGAGAAGGGGCAACTACTTTGTTACATTAGTACCTAGGAATGTGACTGCTGATCATATAAGAGTATATTTAGTTTTGTAAGAAACTGCCAAATTGTTTTCCAAAGTGCCTGTAACATTTTGCATTACAGCCAGCAATAAATGAGTTTCTGTGGCTCTGCATCCCCCTCAGCATTTGGAATTAGCAGTGTTTTGTATTTTACCAATTCTAGTGTGTATAGTAGTATCACATTGTTGTTTTAGTTTGCAGCTTCCTAATGGCATATGATATTAAGCCTTTTTTCATACACTTGTCACCTGCATACCTTATTTGGTAAGGTGTCTGTTCAAATCCTTTGCCCATTTTTTGGTTGGATTGTTTGTTTTCCTTATTGAAAATTGAGTATTATGAGTTATTTTTATATTGTAGACATAAGACTTTTATCAGATATGTGTTTTGAAAACATGCTCTATGGCTATGGTTATTATTTTCACTTTCAACAGTGTATTTCTCAAAGAAGAAGTTTTTAATTTTAATAAAGTCCAACTTATCAATTATTCCTTTCATGGATCATGCTTTTGGTGTTGTATCTGAAAACTACTCAAAAAACTAAGGTTCCATCGATGTTTCTCCTATGATATATCCTAGAAATTTTGTAGGTTTACATTTTACATACAGGTTGATAATCTATTTTGGGTTTTTCTTTTGTGAATGATGTAAGGTATGTGTCTAGATTTGTTTTTTTGGTTTTTTTTGCATATGCATGTCCGGTTGTTCAAACACCATTTGTTGAAAAGTTCATCCATTCCCCACTGAATTGCCTTTGTTCCTTTATCAAACATCAGTTGACTATCTTTGTGTGGGTATAGACTCTTTGTTCTGTACCAGTAACAAATTTGTCTATCCTTTCGTCAACACCACACTGCTATGATTATTGTAGCTTTATAGTAATTATTGATGTGATATATTAATATTAATAATTCCAGTCATCTGACTTGGTTCTTAATTAGTTTTGTGTTGAGTATCATGTGTCTTGTTGTTTCATATCAAAGTTATAATCAGTCCTTTAATAGCCACAAAACAATTTCCTGAGATTTCAAAGGGTATTGATTGAAACTAGTGATCAACTTGGAAATAATGGACATCTTAACAGTATTGAGTCTTCCTGTCCATGAACCTAAAACCTTCATTTGTTTAGATCATCTTTGATTTCCTTCATCAGAAGTTTGCAGTTTTCCTTACAAAGATACTATATATACATAGTTAGATTTATACCTAAATATTTTTGGCACTAATATAAATGGCATTGTGTTTTAATTTTGAATTCCAATTATTCATTATATAAAAGGAATTTATATTTTTATATTAACCTTGTATGTTAAACCCTGGTATAATACCTTACTAGTTTCAGGGGATTTTTGTTTTTGTTGCTGTTGGTTCTTTGCTATTTTCTACCAAACACAGATAAATTTGTCTATAATTTTGTCTGAGAACAAAGATAGGTTTATTTCTTCCTTCCCAATCTATATACCTTTTATTTCATTCTTGTCTTATTATATTCCAGTATTATATTGAACAAAAGTATGACATGGAGATCTTCCCTTATTCTCAATCTTAAGGAGAAACCTAGTTTCTTATCATTAATTATAAAGTTAGTTGTATTTTTCTGCCATTTTGTCTTTAGAGATGTTATTATCAAGTTATTTCCATTCTTTCCTAGTTTGCTGAAAGCTTTAATCGTAAATGGGTATTGGATATTGTCAAATACTTTTTCTGTAATATGGACATTTTCATAGGCTTTTTCTTCTTTAGAATTCATTTATTATCCATTTAATACACACAGGATCAATAGTGATGCCTTCTTTTTTATTTCTGATATGAAAAAATTGGTTCTTATCTTTGTTTGTTTGGTTTGCATGGCCAGAGGTCCATTAACTTTATCAATATTTTCAAAGAATTAGCTTCAAGTTTTGTAACTTTCTTTATATTTTAATTTTTCCAACTTCTCTGATTTTTGCTCTAAATTTTATATTTTCTCCTATTTTCTTTGTGTTGAATTTGTTGTTCTTTCCTTTCTTCCTAAGATTATTGATTTTTATGTATTTCTTATTTTTTAATATATGCATTCATTGCTATAAATTTCCTTCCTACCACTGCTTTTGCTGCATCTCTAAAATTCTATAGTTGTATTTTAATTTTCATTTAGTTCAAAATATTTTAAAATTTCTCCTGAGGCTTCTTATTTGTTCAACATGTCATTTAGAACCAGCTTTCTTTCTGTTATTGATTTCTAAGTTTATCCCATTGTAGTTTGAGAACATACATTGTAAAAGTTACATTCTTTTATATTTGTTGAAGTTTATTTTATAGCCCAGAATATTCTTTATCTTGGTGAATGTTCCTTGTGAGCTTAAGAAGAATGTGAATTCTGCTGTTTTGGATGGAGTATCCTGTAAGTGTCAGTTATAACCCTTTGATTGATAGCACTATAATCTTGTTTATTTTATGCTTGACAGATTGATCAATTACTAATAGAAAGGAGCTGAAGTCTTTAACTGTGACAGCATACTTTCCTACTCTTTGTATTTCAATCAGGTTTGCCTCAGATATTTTGAGGCTCTGTTATTAGGTACCTGTACCTTAACAATTGTTATGTCTTTATGGAAAATTGATTTCTTAATAATTATACAATGTCCTTCTTTATCTCTGATAATTTACCTTGTTCTGCAGTCTGCTTTGTCTGAAATTAATACACCTATACTACCTTTCTTTCGACTGTGTTAGCATGATATAACTTTTCCCATTCACTTACTTTTAACTTGTCACCTGATATTTAAAGTACAACAAATAGTTGCTTTTTAAAAATTGTCTCTGAAAAATCTGCCTCTTGTTATATTTTAATTGATCATTTACATTTAAAGTAATTATTGATATAGCTGTATTAATATATAAGTAATTATAACTATTTTCTAGTCATTGTATTTATTTTGTCTATTTCTTTTTTAAAAATTCTCAATTTTTCTGCCTTCTCTGGCTTTAATTCAACATTTGATATGATTTCATTTTTTTTCTCTCTCTTAGCATAAACTCTCAATGTCATTAATAGGTTCCTTGGCAGCTGCAATTTTAAGCAAAACAATGTATAATAAAACTTTTTTTTTCGCATCATTATAACAAAATGAAATTGCACAAAACAACATTATTCTTGAACCTGCTCTATGTTATTTCATCTAAAGTTGCAATTTCCAATAACCCACTGATAATGTTAAGTGAGAATTTACTGTATACATCTTTTTCTAAAACAATAGTAGTTACATTAGAGTTTGAAGTATACATTTAAAAATAGTGTAAATTTACTTTGCAATAACACTAAACCACTTCATGGATACTGTAGGTATTTTGTAATAGAGTATTCTCAATTCTTATAATACTGCTTATAATACCGTTCCTTATAATACTGCTGCTATTCATTTCACTTATCTATAAGCTATAATCATTAAATAGTTTATTAATATTATTTCTTTGAACAAATAGCTATTTATTAGATCAATGAAGATTTAAAAAATGATTTTACTTTGCCTTCGTTTACTCTGTCTCTTACACTCTTCCTTGCCTTGGCTATGCCCAAGTTCCTGACTTGTGTCATTTTCCTTCTTTCTGAAGAACTTCATTTACCATTTCTTACACAGATGTTCTGGGAAAATATTCTGTCTGTCAGATTTCATTTGTCTAAGAAAGTTTTTAGTTCTCCTTCATTTTTGAAGAATAATTTCATGGGAAACAGAATTTCAGGTTGGTAGCTTATTGTTTCCTGCCAACACTTTAAATATTTCACTTTACTCTCTTCTTGCTTTCATGGCTTCTGAACGGAAGGCCAATATAATTTTATCCTTGATCCCCTATAAATAAGTTCCATTTGTCCCACCTACCTTTGCACCCCCAGCTTTTGTCAATATTTTCTCTTTGGGAATATGCAGTTTGATTATGACATGGACAGGGGTAGATTTTTCTTATGATTTATTTTTTGTTATTTATCCTGTTTGGTGTCTTCTGAGCTTCCAGGATCTATGGCTTGGTGTCTGGCATTAATTTTAATTTTGAAAAATCCTCTGCTATTACTACTTCACATATTTCTTCTGTTCCATTTTCTTTCTTTTCCTGCTGTTATTTTCATTATGCATATGTTACACCTTTGGTAATTCTCCTATAGTTCTTAGATATTCTCTTCCATTTTTTAAATTCTTTTTTTTCCCCCTCTTTGCTTTTCAGTTTGAAATTTCAACCATCATATCTTCAGGCTCACTGATTCTTTTCTCAGCTATGTCCCAGCACCTAGATACCTCCATCAAAGGCATTCTTTATTTTTGCCACATGTTTTTTATTTCTAGTGTTTCTTTTTGATTCATTGTTAGATTTCCCATTTATCTGATCACAATGCTCTCCTATTCATATATACTGTTTGCTTTTTCTATTGAAGCTCTTGGTATATTAATTAGTTTCATTTTAAATTCCCAATCTAATAATTTCAAATTGGTGTGGTATCTGAGCATGGTTTGATGTATACTTTGTTTCTTCAAACTTCATTCTTGCTCCTTAGCATGCCTAGCAATTCTTGTTGTTGTTAAAAGTTGAAGATAATGTATCTGGTAATAGAAACTGAAATAATCAGGGTTTCAGTAGAAAGTTTTATGTTGATCTGGCCAGGAACTGGACTATGTTCAATGTGTGCTGTAGCTGGAGCTGCCAAAGGCTCACGTTTTCTCCAGTTTTCTTGTTTGCTTGTTTTTTTCTCCCTTTTGTTCTTTGAGTTTCCCAAAGAACTCCTTCTTAATTACAGTCTCTGTGTTAGGTCTCTTTTTTATCATCTGTTGAAGCCTGAAGCATTCTGTAATTTTATAATTACATCTCAGTTTCCTGGGCCTGAGTTTCTGTGGTATTCAGATGCATTTCTTAGCCTATTTGTTTCTGGTAAGTATGACTAGAAAGTTGGAGGGGGCTGGGGTTGTCTAATTGCCTATTTTCCAGGTCAGCTAAGGCTCTGGTCAAGTAGCTTCCCTTGGGGGCAGGGCTTTGTGATGAAGCATGCTCTTGTCATGGTTTTAAATGGTGACTTTCCTGCCGTCTCTGCTTGACACACAAGGGGATTTTTCTCCAATCTCAACCTCTGGGACCTTGTGAAGCTCCTGAAGGTAAAACCCTTGAAACTGTAGGGGCTCTCCCCTAAAACTGGTCCCCCAGGAACTTTTAATTCTCAAGTTAGTCCATACTCAGTCTCCAGCAATTTGTGAAATTTGGTTTAAATTTAAATGTTTCTACCACTGATTGGCTCCAGTGGCTTCTGCTTCAGATCAACTGATCCCAGCTGGGATTCCCTGTGTTTGCCAAGTCTCTCCATTTTCCAGGACAGTGGTTTGCTCCGTGACATGTTCTCTAATGAAGCTAAGTTAAGTCAATGGTTTCTAGTCTACTTAGGTTTTTTTGTTGTTGTTTTGTTTTGAGAAGAGAGGTACAATGACCTTTAAGCTCTTTACATTTTGGAGCAGAAACCAGAAGTCCTCAATGATTGCTTTAAAGGCTATTGTTTTCCTTGCTATACAAGTTAAGCAATGGGATAAAATCTTTGATAGTCACCTTTCTAAGTTTCACTTTCTTTATTCTGATATTTACCTGCAAAGCTCCTTGCTCATAATTTATAAAGCATCTTAAATTTATGCATTTAGTATCAAGTAGCATTTACATGTATTTGTTATATTTACTAATATTTTTTAAATAAATTATTGTATTATTATTTCTCATTATGTTCTCTTTTTAATTATTATAGTATAATATTGAAACCAGTAATTTAAGTTGCTAAGAATTGATTCTATGTTATATATATTGTTTGTGAGCAAATAGAAATTCAGGAAATGGATTTTTTATGCATGTATATATATATAAACATGTGTCTATATATATATATATCAGTTCTATCTTGTCAAGCTATTTTGAGAGGATTTATATTAGTTATCTCTGGAAATACATTTTAAGACCAGAATATATGCTAAGTTTTATATTCATCTTTGGTGAATCATTAATCAAATAATTTTTGCATTTCAATATAATCAGCATGAATTTACTGAAAAATAATATTTTTGACTGAATCAACTTTACTTTGTTTTTCAAGTAGTATAAACCATAAAGAAGAACCAGATATTTGTCATTTTAAGTACACTCCAAATCAAGGTAAAGCTGTATTTTTATATTGTCTGTCTTTGTGCATACTAATAATAAAGAGTGTAATGTACTGTGCATCAGGGGATATCGAACTTTCTACATTTGTTGTTTTTCTGTAGACACTAACCAAGTTCATACCATGTGCAGAAGAACTCTGACCTATTATAGAGGAGAGTTTTGACAAATAGTTACATTAAAGTAAAATAATTCAAAACAGCCTGTTTGGAAAATCAGCAAGGAAAAATCAA
>VBSM01002912.1:6471684-6500837 GCA_008086735.1 Cheirogaleus medius
AAAAAAAAAAAAAAAAAATTCTGGTCCTAGATCCAAACCAGGATTTTAATTTGCATTTAAATGTTAAATTTCTTTAATCTCCCTTAATCTGGAGCAGTTCCTCAGTCTTTTCTTATGTTTGATGCCCTTGATATTTCTGATTGTTCCTCAATTTACATTTGTCTCATATTTCATCATGATTAAATTCAAGGTAAACATTCATGTTAGGAATACAAAAGATACAGGTTTTGACCTTCTCTGAGCGTAGTAACAGGAAGCAAATAATTACTATTTGCCCCATTATTGGTGAGGTTAACTTGTTTCACTGAGTTTAGGTGGTGCCTGTATGACTTCTGCTGTATCGAATTACTATCTTTCCATTTCTAATTAATAAGAAATTTGGGAAAGTACTGTCTTGAAGATATGACCAAGACTTATGCTTTATTTTAAACTTGCATAAAATCATCAACATAATGGTCTGGGAGGATTTATGGCCACTGTGTAGTTAACCACAGAGACATGAAGACTTGCGTCGGGTAGGGTGAACAGCTACACAGGGAGTTTTTATGATGGGAATGAAAGCAGAACATACTGACAGATTCAGGCCACTGGGAATAGTTCTCCATGAAAATTGGTTTTGTTTTCTTCTGTCACTCTATTTTCTGTAAAATAGATGGCAGAATATCAGCTTGATGCAAGAGGGAAGGAGATAGTAGATGTTTTAATGAGAGAAAATGGTCATCTTAGAGGTATTTAAGACTTCCTTAACTAGGGAAAAATAGTAGGACTTGTTAGAAGAAAGAATAAACCACTCAAGATATACAAGTATCTCAATTCATATAAAATGAAAGAGTGAGCATAGCTGTTTCAATTTTTCTTTTATCATATTCTTCTCCTTGAGTACAATCGTTGAATGGAAAATGATCTGGTTTAAATCATTAGAGTTAGAGATTAGAGATTTTCCAGACAAGTATAAGAAATGTAGAGTTGGGCAAGAGACTGATGAAGCACTGTCTTTATGTTGAGTAAAGAGAGAAGGAAGAAATGGTAGGTGTGGAGAAATTCAAAAAGTTGTGGTTTCAATAAATCAGATGATGGGAAGTGTTGGAATAATATCTGGAGTGAGAATATTAGAATAAGTAATCTTGAAAAATAGAACAATGTAGTCAGTAGCTAAATGTTTTAAATGATGATTTTGGAGGTGATAGAGTTATTGATAACAACAAGGTGTAGATATATATATATATATACACACACACAAATATATATATATAAATGTATACACACAAACCAGTACATGCACATGTGCACACACTACTGTGTGTCCATAACATAGTGAAAGCTAATAAGATAGGCTGTGGATAATCTGATAACATTTTGATCTTTATTGGACCAGAAGTAATACATGCCCTGGTAGTCTCTTTGAAGTAGGGAAGAAGTCAAACTCAGCGACTCATGTGCACATCTTGTGCTTAACGAAGTGAGGGAAAACACACATGCATCCAATCTAGGACTTTAGGAAAGCGCTGCCCTGAAGGTATAACCAAAACAATGCCATTATTCTTATTTATACTCATATTCCTTCTCTATAGAGCATTCGTTGAAAATCTACTCAGAATCAGGTAAAATTCTGCTGGCATCATTAATGTGTAGCCTGCACTTAATCACCTTTGCAAAAGCTAGACACAGCCTATTATTCAGTGGCTACTGCTATCTCTCTCCTATCCCCTACCAAAAAAATTTTCGCCATGTGACCACAGCAAACCCCAAAATATAAAAAAGAATACTCAAAATAATGCCAATAATTAAGAGCATAGAAATATATTAAAGTGAGTTATTTTAATAACTGTTACTGTCTTATTTGGGGCTGCTATAACAAAGTATCGTAGACTGGATGGCTTATAAACAATAGGACTTTATTTGTGATCATTGAATAAATTATCGTATATATGTGGAAAAATCAAATAGCTCTCTGAAGAATTTACACCTATAAAATGTGGAATGTGTTGCATTTTATAAAACATATATGGCATGTTTAGAGTTAATAGTGTGCTTTACCCTTTTTGACTAATATTTGACAAATTATATATTATTTTGTTTTCTTAGTAATAGACAAACAATTTAGATTTCCTTTATTTCCAAAGAACATGTTGTGTTTATTTATTTAATCATTCATTTTTATCTGTCATAATTTATTAAATTTGTTTGTATAGGTAATAGCTTTCTTTTGTGTAGGTTAATACATAGGTTAATACATTTATGTAAGTTAATGCCTTGATTTTGTAAACCTTTTTTCTTATTTTCTGAGTTATATGTTTATTTTATGTATTTGCTTCTTTCATATGTGAATTTTTCTAAGCCCAATTTAGTATCACATAAATGTTAATATATTGTTTTCATTACAGTTATTTTCAACATGGTTTTGTACCATATTTAATCTACAAATTGTTTAAAATAAATTTTCTATTTGGATCTGCAGGTTACAGGATTATTTGGTTTCTATTTCTGATTTCTCAGATTTGAGAGGTGGTACAGTCAAGGTGATACATAAAATTAACCATCACAAACAAGAAGCTGAAATATCTAAATTTATATTAAACAATCTGCATTTCATATGTTACTGACTCTTTTACTACTATACAAAGCAAACGTGTATCTGTATTATTATATTCTGTAATATAATTACAGAATATAATTATTCTGTATGTTGAAGATACAATAATTATCGAAACAATAAAATTCCCTACTTTCAGATTTGTAAGAATTTTCCATGAAAGGAAATAATAGAAATCTTGTACATATTTCATAACTTGACTTCATAAATTGGGGTATTACATAGCATGAAAAATTATAAATTGTTTATCATTCTGAACCTCTCCTAATGCATTTTTAAGAATCCACTTTATTGAGGTATAATTAACTAAAGTGAAGTAAACACATTTTTAGTAAAGAGTTTTAAACTGTGTAACCATCTGTGTAAACCCTGCCCCCACCACCAATACATGGAACATTTCAATCTCCACAAGTCTCCAAAACGGGCAAGTACTGACATGATTTCCATCACGATGAATTAGTTAGACACTTCTAAAAATTCGTGTTGAAAATAAGGACTTTTTTGTGTCTAGTTACATTAACTCAACAAGATATTTATTTTAGACTGTTCCGATTGTTACAGACTTGCTTACTGATATTCCATTGTATGTCTCTTCCACAATCAGATTGTCCATTCATTTACCAATGGAAAGTTGGGTAGTTTTCAGTCTATGGCTACTATGAATAACACTGATTTGAACATTTGCTGAAAAGACTTTGTGCGTATATGTGTTTTCATTTCTTCTAGGTGAATGCCTAAGAGTGGAATTATTTGACCATTTGGTAAATGTATCTTTAATTTCATCTCCTTTACTATTCTTTGACTCAAAAGTTTATTTTGTTGATATTTACATAACCATTACAGCATTTTTTGTGCTTGCTATGTGTATGATATATATTTTTTCATTTTTTAGCTTTTAGCTGATTTGTGTTATTAAATTTTAAGTGTTTCCTAGGTAGGCAGCATGTATGTGAGTTTTTGTTTATCCAATCTCTCAGTTCTTTAATGGGTATATTTAATTCACTTATTTCAATATATTTATTGATATGATTGTTTTGCCGGAAGTTGTCCAGACCACACCCAGGTTTGGTGACTCCACAAGTAGGTTTCATAAGACTCAGCACATAGTCACATTAATGGCTATTATTTATTACAGTAAAAAGATACAAAGCAAAGTCAGCAAAAGGAATAGGTGCAGGGTAAAGTCTGGAGGAAACCAGGTGCAACTATACAAAGAGTCTCCTCTCACTGAAGTCACATAATTCATGCTTAATTATTCCAGCAAAAGTTGTGACATGTTGTCTAGAGACTCAGTGTCCACGGTTTTGGAGGAGTCTAGTCATGCAAGAGTTCTATGCCTAGCACATACAAAATACCAGACTTCCAGAAGGAAATTATGTGCTAGCACAAGCCATATTGTTTTTGCAAATATTTTACACATCATGAGCTACTGATATTAGTCCTGGAAATGGTGTGGGAACCCTCCCAAAATCCAGGTTCCCTGATGCCAGCCAAGCAGGTCTTTATAAGGACAGCAATATCAGGCCTGCTACGTTAACCTCTTTTCTAAACACCTGTACCTATGGCACTTGGTCAAGGTGTCTTTACAGCATCGCATCTGTTCCAGATTGGACATTTCTGTGATATTAGTTTTAATTATTTAAATGATTAAATTTGCAGGATTATTTCACTATTATTGGATTGCAACATGTTGCTACCTAGGAAATGCATAAAATAGGCAATACATAAAATAGCTAAGTGGATCTGTATTTTTCCCTGGGTAAGACTAAATAACAAAACCCCTCAAATTTCAGTAGCTTCGCAATAATACTGACATTTTTCACTTATGCCATCTTTTGGCAGCTAGTAGTAAACTGCAGCTCTTTCCAGCTATGTTCGGCTCATCCGTGTGTCTTCTTCATTCTTAGGTCCTAACTGAAGGATCAGTGGTTGCAAGTGTAACAAGATTAAAAAGCAAGAGAGCAGTCAAAAACTTGCCATAGCTCTAAAAGCTGTTGTATTTATCACCTCTGCTCACATGCCATTGGCCAAATCAAGTCACCTAGCCAAGCCCAGCATTAATTCAGGAAGGAAGCATGCTCTCACTAGGGGAAGCTGTGTAAAATGAAAACAGAAAGAAAAATCAATTTTTTTGAGGAATGAATAAGTGAATAAATGGGAACTGTTATACCATTAATTTAATATTTACTATTTCCACATTATCTGCCAAATGCTTTACATTTGTTACGAGAAATTCTTTACCTTATTTCAAAGAAAGGCATAATTTAATATAATTCTTCCTGAAATATTTAATCATGGTATCAATTAATTTAATGTGTACCTGAGATCATTAATGTATCCATCTAATATTCTGCTATTTATACCATGAAAGAATATGCACATAGATTATTTAGAGATTTTAGTATAATCTCAAATATTTATATGCTTTAAATACTATAGTTACAGATATTATGTTTATTTCACCAGTTTAATTATATACACGTACACACATATATATTGATAATAGAATCATTCAGCTTCATCATTGGTGGCTATATGTTATAATTGTATCTCTGGGAAAAGATGGTGTTCATCAAAGCAAAATATGAGAGCTGTTACTTGCTTGTATGGGTTGCAAACTATACTAGACAAAGTATGACTACTAGGAATGGAAACAACATTAAATACATAAGTACATTTCTTGTCATTTAAGAAAAGATATCAAATTTTATGTAGAATGTATACATTTAATATTATGCTTATTCATATTTAAGATTCTTCATTCATAAATTTAGTATAATATTTATATTAATCTTATGGTGCTTTATGCAAGTTAAAGTGATTAATATATGGAAAGCATTTGGACCATTGTATGAAAATAATAAATACCTGGCATCAATATGTACATTTTTGTTTTATGCAAGTAAAATATATTAAAATTTAAATAGGAAAATACTAATATTTTTCTTTATTGTATTATATTTACTTAGTATTATTAAAGATATTTCTGTTGAACATTACCTTCTCCTTAAGCACATACAGTTCAATATCAAGTTTTCTAGGCTTTAGCAAACATATGGCAAGAGGTGCTGGACTTTGGAAAAAAGATAATAATTTTTGGGTTGGCAATAAGAAATTGAATTTGAAGAATAGAAAAACTAAAATGTATAGGACTTTGTAATTGACTATATGGCATAAGCAAGGAAGGTCAATGATAATCTGAAATTTTCTGGCTGTCTACAGGGTGAAGGATAATGGCAGAACAGAGACAAGGAATAAAGTAGAAGGAAAGATTTAGTGGAAATATTCAAGATTTGAATTTATACAAGTTTAGCATGATGACAAAAATTTATTATTTTTAAGTTTTAAGTAAATGTGCATTTACCACAGAAACTAATACTCACTGCAACTCTACTAAGATACCAATTCTGCATTTTTAGGATACATATCCTTGTATTCATATAAAATTCATTGATACTATTGATATAAAAGTGAAACAAAAATACTGGCACTCAACTAGTTATGAATTCCTACTAGAATTAATAAAGGACACCAAAATTTGTAAGAAGTCATTTCCTTTATTAATTCAGATTTGCATCTTAATACAAAGAGAAGCAAAAGAAACTTTAAAAGAAATATCAGATAATATATCATAATGCCTTGTGTACTTAAATGTCTGACACTCTAATCTGATTATATGTGAGTAACAAGAATATTGGTTCCATCTGACTCAACTCCTGATCCAAGACAAACATTCCTATATGATAAAGGGTTACTCTTCTTGATGATGTCAAAATATTATGTTTTGGTAAAATTACAGTCCCATGTTTTCAAAATCAGCATCTAGGTATGTTTAGACAGTTGGAGAGTTTGAAACTTTTATCTATTGCCATGAATTTTTTGGAAACTAATTTATTTGGGGAATTATCTGATAACCTAAGCATGCTACTGTTGAAAAGCTCTTGACTTTTCTCTGATAAAAAGTTAATTAAAACATCATTCAGCTAGCATATTTGGCTCCTTTTGATGTTCCTGTAATCTTATCATTTGGATATGAGCAGAATATGTGCAAAACCAAAGGCAGGCAAAAGGTAGGAGATTAGAAAAAGTTTAAACAACTGGAGTTAGAGCTGAGCATGGCAGCTCGTGCCTGTTGTTCCAGCTACTCAGGAGACAAAGGTGGGAGGATCCCTTGAGCCCAGGAGTTCTACACCAAGGCAGGCAATGTAGGGAAACCCTGTTTCAGTAAATAAATAAATAAACAAACAACTTGAGTTAGAACTTTTATAAGGTCATTTCCCACATTTAATCTAATTTTCACCAATTCTTACATGATGAATTTCTGCAAAATTTCCTAAAAGGTTTGAGCAGATTTCTCTCTTTGAAAGGACATGTGAATGTGAACACAAGTGTGACGCGTGGCCTTTGCTATACATCTGACTTCAAGCAGCCAATTTTGTAAGCTTGAAAAACTGGCAGGGAAAATACCAAAAAAAAAAAAAAAGAAAAAAAGAAAGAAAGAAAGAAAAAGAAATCTAGATTCATGAGGACAAAGAGAAAATAGAGTAAATAAATCTCATAGCCATCACTTATCAACTTGCTACATGTATTTCAGACACTCTATTATATGCATGTATCCATGGCTTCAATAATTACTACTTAAGGAAGAACAATGCATACAGAAAATTAATGCAGAAAGAGAATGAAAATAAAACAAGTTGAATGTACAAATGATAATATTCAACCTAGAGAAGCATACTATTGCATAACAAAATGATTCTCAATATATTATTTAAATGAAATTAACTTACTGAGTTGTGAAAATTGTACAAATTAGCATTTATCAAAAACAGCATTTATTAACCTTAATGAATTATACTTTACGTTAGAAGAAGCACAAGATATGTGCATTTTTTTAAATGTATGCAGTATGAAGTTTTATTTACTGAAGATTTCTTCTATCCATAAAACATAATGTTTAGACAAATAATCATGCTGGTACACTAATTCTTACCATTTAGAAGCTGTTTCAAAGAGAAATTACTTTTTCCAAATTACTTGTTAGGAACATATGCTAGCAAGGCAAAATAAGTATACCACATAAGATTTTACATTTTATGCAAAAAGAGGAATACATTTAAAAAGTAACCCTCAAAGTCATCTTAAATATCCCACTTTACACTCATATGATTTTGCCTTTGGGAAGACATAAGACAGAATATGTCTTCCAAGCAAAAATATACATATTAACATGTTTTAGGCAGATGTTGTCGCAGATGCAGGGGAAGATTTAGGATGTGCTCTGGCCAAGCAGCTCAAAAATTACTCTCTCACAGTCGAGTAAGCATCTACACTGAACACTGTCACCAGCCTTGTATTTTTGCGCAGCAGATAATGAAAAACCATCTGTCCACCGCAGTAATTTGCCAAGAACACAACCCAACACACTGATTCATTTTACTACACTTAAAAATGAAATAACAAACAGTATTTCTAAACAGAGTTCTTTTTTTTCTACAGTGTTTGAAATAAATGGAGCTTTGAATACCTTGACAAAATTAGTTACAGAAATAAGAAATTTTGTGGTTCACAATGAAAAAACAAAATACCTGGTTTTGAACCAAATGGAAAAAAGGTTAGTTTTGATTACTTTTTCACATCTGTTTTTTTTTTATTAATAGACTTCATTTTTCAGAGCAGTTTTACATTTGCAGAAAAATTCAGCAAAAAGTAGAAAGGGTCCCATATACTTACTCTCCCTCTGCCCTTAGTTTTCCCTATTATTAACATCTTGCATTGGTGTGGCATATTTGTTATAATGGAACTAATATTGATACATTATTATAAATAACATATACAGTTTACATTATAGCTCACTCTTTATGTTGTACACATCTGTGGGTTTTGCAAAATGTATAATGTCACATGGCCATCATTACAGTATCATACAAAATCACTCATTTTTATTATAGCATTATATGGTATAATATACAATACATAGAGTGTCACTCCTCTGAAAATCCCCTGCATTCCCTGAGTTCATCTGTATCCCTCACACTCTCAAAGCCTGTCAACCAGGGATATTTTTATTCTCTATGGTTTAACCTTTCCCAGAATGTCATATATTATGTAGCCTTGGAATCATACAGTATAGCCGCCTCAGATTGGCTTCTTTCACTTACCAAAATGCATTTAAGGTTATTTTGTGTATTTTTGTGGCTTGATAGCTTGTTTGTCACAAAAATTTGACAGTATAGAACTGTGAAGCCATTACCACAATCCAGATAATTAGTCTATCCATCCTTCCCTAAAGCTTCCTTGTTCTATTTTTAATTTAATACACAATTTTTTGAGAAGTTTTAGTTTGATATATTTGTTACAATTGTTGAGCCAATATCGATATATTATTATTAACTAAAGTCCATAGTTTACATCAAGGTTCATTTTTTGTGTTGTACATTTTATGGGTTTTGAAAAATGTGCGATGACATATTCACCATTACAGCATCACACAAAATAGCTTCACTGCCCTAAACATCACTTGTACTCCACCTATTTCTTCTTCCTTCTCCCCTTTCACCCCCTGGCAACTACTGATTTCTTTACTGTCTATATAGTCTTGCTTTTTCCAGATTGTCGTATAGTTGGAATCATACAGTATGTAGCTTTGTTATTCTGACCTCATTACATGCTTTTGAAATTACTTGATATCTTTCCATGGCTTGATAGCTCATTTCTTTTCATTGATGAATTATAATTAATTGGAGGGACGTATCACAATTTGTTTTCTTGTTCACCTTTTGAAAGATATCTTGGTTGCTTTCAATTGTTAGCAATTATGAAGAAAGTGGCTAAAAACTCGATGTGCAGGGTTTTTTTGCTTGAACATATGTTTTCAACTTATTTGCATAAATACCTAGTAACACACAATTGCTAAATCTTATGGTAAAGCTTTGTTTAGCTTTGTAAGAAACTACTAAACTCTCTTCCAAAATGGTTGTACTATTTAGCTTTTGCATAAACAGTGAATGAGAGGTGCTGTTGCTTCCACATTTTTGTCAGCATTTGATGTCATTATTTTGGATTTTAGGGATTCAAATAGGTGTGTAGTGGCATTTTGTTGTAATTTGCATTTCCTTGATGACATGATGTGGAGTATCTTTTCATATGCCAATTTATTATCTGTATATCTTCTTAGCTGAGGCTTCTATTCAGAACTTTTGCCTACTTTTTAATTGAATTCTTTGTTTTATTACTATATTTTAAGAGTTCCTTGCATATTTTGTATAGAAGTCCTTTATCAGATATGAGATTTGCAAATATTTTCTCTCACTTTGTGGCTTGTCTTTTCATTCTCTTAATAATGCTTTTCACAGAGTAGAAGTTTTAATTTCAATTAAGTCTGACATGATTTTTTTTTTATTCAATAGAGCATGTTTTTTCTGTTGTTGTATCTAAAATCTTATTGTCAAACCCATGGTCACCTAGATTTTCTTCTATTTTCTAAGTTTTAATTTTAAATTTGGGCATACTGTCCAATTTAAGTTAATTTTAGTGAAACGTATAAATTCAATGTCCAGAGTCCTTGTTTTTAAATGCATGTGAATGTCCAGTTGTTCCAGCATCATTTGTTGAAAAGGCTAGTCTTTCTCCATTGTATATTTGTTACAATTGTTACATTTATCTTTGTACCTTTGTGCCTTTGTCAAAGATTGTTGACTATATTTATTTCTGTATATTTCTTGGCTCTCTATTCTGTTCCATTGATCTATTTATCTATTCTTTTGCCAATAGCACACTTTCAGTTACTATAGTTTTATAATAAAACTGAATTACAGCAGTGTTAGGTCTCAGACTCTGTTCTTCAATATTAGGTTGAGTGTTCTCAGTCTTCTGCCTCTCCATGTGAACTTTAGAATTAGTTTGTCAATATCTGCAAAGTAATTTACTGGAATTTTAATTGAGGTTGTATAGAATCTGTAGTTCAAATTGGAAAGAACTGACACATTATCAATGTTGAATCTTATTATGTATGTCAACAGAATATCTTATCTTATTTAGGTATTCTTTGATTATTTATCAGAGTTTTGTAGTTTTCTTCATAGAGAACTGGTACATAGTTTTTTCTTCAATTTGTACCTAATATATCATCTCTGGTGCTAATGTAAATGCTGTGTTTTAATTTCAAATTTCAATTGTTCTGACCTATAACTTGATGCAGAAAATGCATTTGAAAAGGTTCGACACTCATTTATGGTAAAAACACACAGGAACCTAGGAATAGAGGGGAACTTTCTAAAATTGATGAAGAATATTTACAAAAAAATTAAATCCCACAGCTAACATCATGCTTAATGCTATGTACAAAAGACCGAATGCTTATGTCCTTCCAAAATTCATATGTTGAAATCGTAACCACCAATATAATGATATTAGCAGATAAGGTCTTTGGAGGGTGATTAGGTCATGAGGGCAGAATCCTCATAAAAGGGACTAGTGCCCTTATAAAAGAGTCCCAGTAAGGACCCATTAGCCCTTCCACCATGCGAAAACATCACCTATGTTCTCACATAGGTGAGAGGACATCACCTATGAAACACAAAGCAGGCCCTCACCAAACATGGAATTTGCTGGCACCTTAGTCTTGGATTTCCCAGCTTCCAGAACTGTCAGAAATAGATTTCTGTTATTTATGACATTTTATTATAGAAGCATCACTGGGCTCAGATAGTAAGAATCTAGATGTTTCCCAAGATCAGGTACAAAGAAAAATTTCCCCTCTCACCACTCTGTTTCAACATTTTATGGAAAATTTCCAGCTAATACTATAAGACAAAAAAGGAAATAAAGGTATACAGATTGAGAAAGAAGAAATCAAACATATGTGTCCACAGATAACACCATTATTATGTAGAAAATCCAAAAGAATCAACAAAAAGTTCTCACAGAAATAATAAGCAATTAGAGCAAGGTTTCAGAATACAAGGTTAATATACAAAATCATTTTCTTTTCTATATATCAGCAATGAAAAAATGGAATTTGAAAGTAAGCATACAATACCATTTAAATTAATACCCCCCCAAATGAAATACATAGGTATAAATCTAACAAAATCTGTATGAAACATATATGGGGAAAACTACACAACTTTTATGAAAGAAAGCAAAGAACCAAATTCATGACATATATTCCATGTTCTTGGATAAAAAGACTCAATATTGTCAAGATGTCAGTTCTTCTCAGCTTTGACCTGTAGAGTCAATGAAATCTCAGTCAAAACCCCAGTGAGTTATTTTGTGGATATCCACAAATTGATTCTGAAGTTTCTATGGAAGGACAAAGACCCAGCATAGACAATACAATATTAAAGGAAGAGAGTAAAATTGGAGGACTAGCATTACCTGGCACCTAGATCAACTATAAAGCTACAGTAATCAAGAGTGTGGTGTGGATGAAACAATAAATAAATAGATTCATGACACAGAATAGAAAGCTTAGAAATAGACCAACTGATATTTGACAAAAGACCAAAGGGAATATGATGAAGCAAGGACAGTCTTTTCAACAAATGGTACTGCCACAACCGACCATCCACAGGCAAACAAACAAACAAATTCCAGGCACACACATCACACCCTTCATAAAAATTAACTCAAAACGAATTATAGACTAAATGGAAAACCATAAAACTCCTACAAGATAACATAAGAGAAAACCCAGACTTTGAGCATGGCGATGCATTGTTAGATATACCACCAAAGGCAGAATCCATGAAAAAATAATTGATAAACTGGACTTTATTAACATTAAAAACTTCTGCTCTGTGCAAAACAATGTCAACAAACTAAGAAGATACGCCACAGACTGGAAGAAAATATTTGCAAAAGCCATAGCTGATAAAGGAATGTTATCCACAACATAGACAAAGAACTCAACATGAAAATAAGAAAACAAGCACCATGATTAGAAAAATAAGCCAAAGACCTTATGAGACACCTCATCCAAGAGGACATACTAATGGAAAGTAATTGTTTGAAAACATGCTCCACACTGTATGTCACAAGAAAATGCAAATTATAAACAAAATGACAATGAAATACAACTATGTACCTATTAGAATGACAGGTTTCAAAATCTGAAACATCAATAACATCAAATGTTATTGTCCAAACCCATTGAGTGTACAAAACCAAGAATAAACTAAACTACAGGCGTAGGGTGGTTATGATGTGTCAATACAGGTTCATCAATTGTAACAAACGTGCCAACCCAGTGGAGGATGATGATAATGGGGTAGGCTATGCAGGTGTGGGAGCAGGGCAATCACTGTACTTGCTTCTCAATTTTTCTGTGAATCTAAAACCACTCTAAAAATTTAAGTCTTGAGAAATTTCAATTGTTCATTGCTATTAATAATATATAACAGAGTAATAGACTCTGTATATTAACTCTGCATTTTACAACCGTGCTATAGATGCTTTGACGTTCCAGAAGTTTTGTTGTTGTTGTTGATTTTTGGCATTTTCTGTACAGATTCTCATGTCATCTGCAAATAAAGACAGCTTTATTTTTCTTTCTCAATCTGTACACAGCACTTAGCTTTTATTTCCTCTTCTCTTATTGCGTTGGTTAGAACTTCCAGTGCAATGTTGAATAGGTGTGTGCTGTTAGCTCTACATTTTTTTTCAGCTGTTATTCATCAACTTGAGGAGTAGCCCCTCTCATCCTAACTTGCTGACGTTTATCATGAATGGGTGAAATGGTTTTTCTACATCTATTGATAAAATCCTATGATTTTTCTTTTTAGCCTGTTAATATGATGGATTACATTAATTGATTTTTTTCAGATGTTGAACAACTCTTATATCCCTGGAATAAATCTCAGTTGGTCTTTGTGTATAATCTTTTATAATTGATGAATTTGATTTGCTGATATTTGGTTGAAGATTTTTCATCTATATTCATGAGCGATATGGTCAATAATTTTCTCCTCTTGTCATGTCTATGTCTGGCTTTGGAATTCTAGTAATACTGGCTTTATAGAAGGAATTAGAAAGTATTCCCTCTGCTTCCATTTTATGGAGCAGATTTTAGGAAATTAGTATCATTTCTTCCATGAATGTTTGGTAGAATTCACAAGTGAAAATTCATGGGCCTGGTGCTTTCTATTTTGAAGGTTATTGATTATTGATTCATTTTCTTTGATAGATGTAGTTCTATTCAGATTGTCTCTATATTACTGTTTCAGTTTTGGTAGCTTGTCTATTTCAAAGAATTTATCTATTTCATCTAAGTTATCAAGTTGTGGGACATAGAGTTGTTCATAACATTTTTGTTATCTTTTTAATATCCATGTGATCAGTATGTTGATCCTTCAATTCTGATACTAATAATTTGTGTCTTTACTCTTTTTTTCTTGGTTAGCATGGCTAGACATTTATCAATTTTAGTGATCATCAGGTATTCATCGAGTACTATGTGCTACTCATGGTTTTCATTTTCAGGAATAATTTAGAGAAGGGTAGGTATGAGATTTTATTTAAATTCTTAAATTTTGTATGATATTTATAGCTACAACTGAGATACTGATGTGTACCCCACAGAGGGCACAGATAATATTGTAGATTTGAGAGTAAGGTAATCCAAGGGAGTGGGGCTCCTGTAAGTAGGAACTAGGGAGAAAATTATAGGATAGTTGTTTAACTGGAACATAACATGTGTGATAAAATTAGCACATATAGTTAGAAAGATGGATGGAAGACAGTTGGTGCACAGCTATGAGTGACTACCCAAAAATGTGGAAGAATGAAACTTGGGGTGGATTTAAAAGTTAATCAATTAGTACCATTTATTTACCACTTGGAAAGAACTTACAGAAGTCAGAATGTTTTAAAATAATATTCTTGTTCAGGCGCAGTGGCTCACACCTGTAATCCTAGTACTCCCGGAGGCCAAAGTGGGAGGATTTCTTGAGAGTGAGACCTCATCTCTACTAAAAATAGAAAAACTAACCATGCGTTGTGGTGGATGCCTATATTCATGAGTGATATGGTCAATAATTTTCTCCTCTTGTCATGTCCCAGCTACTTGCGAGGCTGAGGCAGGAGGATCCCTTGAGCCCAGGAGTTTGAGTTTGCAGTGAGCTATGATGATGCCACTGCACTCTACCCAGGGCAACAGAGTGAGACTCTGTCTCAAAAAAAAAAAAAAAAAAAAAAAAAATATATATATATATATAAACAAAGAGAAGTGCAGATTTTATATATTGGTTTGGTAATTATAATCAAGATATATTTATAATAAATCCATAGTTAACATACAATTTTTATGAAATTAGTGATTCAGCCTCTAATAAATTTGTGTTTTCCAACAACACATTAAGCATGCAATTTATGATAACACAATCAGTTTCAAGGTTACAAGTCAACTATACAAGTCAAACAAGAATAATTAACATTTTGAACTTATATAAAATCATTTGCCCTTAAGAAAAAAGCTGACTTATACAGAAATTCAACTTTATATTGACCTTTTATAAATACAGATTCTTTACTGTAGTTTCAACTAAAATGGAGGGAAAATCTGTAGATAATCTTTAGATAAAAATGTCTTAAAAATTTGGTTATCTTTTCCAAAGTGTATTTTCTTAGATACAGCATAATTAATTGGATAAAGAAGCTTCATTGATTGTAATGGAGTTAGTGGGAATTTTGCTATTAAATACAAATACATTTTTAAATTTAGATTTATAATAGTATATAGAGTATTGAAAATGTAAGTTACCTTTCAAAAGTTACTCCATTCTCTCAGAGACATTTCATTAAAATATTTCTATTATCATTGGAGGAGATCTACCAGATTCAATCTCCCCCTTGAACAACTAAGGTCTTGACTTTACTCTGAGGACATTGATTCTTCAACATGGCAGCTGGTGACAATTTCCAAAATAATAACCTTAGAAAAGGGAAAAAAATATGAAGACTAGTTAGACAAGCTACCATCCTTATGGCCACAGCTCCCCACCAAACCACAACTGGCATTTACCATCTTCTTCTTCAACATTCATTCTAGATTGTTTACATTCGACCAGCATTTCTGCTCATCTAATTTGCTTGCCTGACAGCTCAAGCCACATATAAACAGTTAAGATGTTGAAGCAATTGGTCACCCCAGGTGCTTTCTCTGATTATTGGTTCAGTGATTTCTCTGCAATAAATGCTGTCTGCTGGGCAGTGATGTAAGAAATAAAGCTGTGAATGCTTAATGACCTCCCAGGGCTCCATCCACCTGACTTTATTCCAGATTTCTTTGTCTCCAGTCTTCCAGTCTTGCATTTTCCAGGGCCCTCATTGTCAGTATAAACTATGTGCTATTGGGAAAAAAATCTGGTTATATCCTTATTTATGTCAACTTTCCTCCTACATCTAACTTGGCAACCTAGAAGCCCTGTTTTAAGGTCAGCCAGTGGCAATATTTCTCTTTATCAGTGTCTTTTAGGACCATCCTGAAAGGGGCTGTAGTAAGGCACTGTATTAGAGTTCTTCAGAGAAATAGAACTGAGAGACAGAAAGAGAGATTTTCAGCAATCATCCACATGACTGTGGACTCTTGGTAAATCCAGTGTTTTTAGGGTAGGTTGTCAGCCTGGAGACCCAGAGAACAATTACATTTCAAGTCCAAAGACAATCTGCTGGCAAAATTTCTTCTTGTCATGGGAGGTCAGTCTTTGTTAAGACCTTTAACTGATCAGATGAGGTTCACCCTCACTATAAAGGATAATCAGCTTTAATCCAATTTTAAATATGGACTTTAAACCATTTTAAATATGAACCTCATCCAAATAAACACCTTTACAGAAGCATCAGAATAATGTTTTACCAGATATCTAGGTACCATGGTCTAGCCAACTTGATATAAAATGAATCATCACAGGCACCAATATATCCAGCACATCCTTCACTATTGACTCATCGTAGAAAATCACCCACAGCTCTCAGGTATAAACTGGAGGAGAGGAATTGAAGCAAGACAGGTAATTGGCATGGGGCAAGGAGGGAAAGTTCTACTGTTTTCAACTCTGATTATTCCCATTGACACTAGGGAGCTCAGTTCCATATCAGCATCTCCTGCTACTCCTATTACTTGGGTCCTCCGGACCTGCTCAGAACCAAACCTGAATATGCCATTTCCAGCATGTGAAGGATTTTCACTCTTTTTAATTTACTGTGTTGGCCATAAAAGAGGTTTCAAAGGCTTCCACTTGGCTTCTCCTAACATAATTTTTACTACTCTACATGAAAGGTAACCAATGCAATAGTGTGTCATCTGTTAAGTAAATTCATGCCAATTATTCACATAGAGGCTAGAGAGAAATAACTTCAAGGGAGTTTCTAGAATCTTTGGACCCATTGTGAGGTAGACCTGAGCCAAGATTGCCTTTATGACTCTATTCTAATGGGAGATACTGATTTCATTTTGGTTCGGTTTGTATCAGCATTAGGTTAGATACTCATAGAAGTATCTGTTTAATCCACTGTCCCCAATACACATTGCTCTTGTCTCTTTTGGGGCATAGTTACGAGATATACTCTCTGGAGCGTTTCGAGGCCCTTGTTCCAAAAGATATGTATGTAGCTATGTCTTTTCTTTAGCCAACTGGCTCTGGATCTGACATTTGGCTCAAATCTGTAGATTGAGTTAGATATCATGGTTTTCCATTGTGGAATTAAACATTAGACATTGGCTCACCTACCCTTGGTAAGTTTTGGCTATATAAGTGAAACACACACACACACACACACACACACACACAGTTTGTTGCACAACTTCCTCATCCCTGGGAATACCATGGTTTATTAGCCATCTCTATAGACCACAAGTCAAGGATCCCTATTTGCTATTTTAGTTTGCTGTTCTTTGCAGTAATTCTGCTTGCTTTGCTTCTGCCCACGAGGACTCCCTCACCTCCTGTGATTAGTTTACAAATCTCTGTACCTCCAAGCAACATACTCAAGCTTCCTCTAAAAGTTAAAAATTAAACTATCGTATGATCCAGCTACCCTACTTCTAGAAATATATCCAGAAGAATTAAGCAGAGAGTAGAATGGTGGTTTCCAGGAGTTGAAAGAGAGGGAAATAAATTGTTTTTCAATGGGTGCAAAGTCTTAATTATGCAAGATAAATCAGTTTTAGGGATGTGCTGGTACATCATAGCAGGTATAGTTAACAGTACTGAATTACCCACCTAAAAAGATGGTTCAGAGAGTTGACCTCATGTTAGGTGTTCTTATCACAAAAACCAAACCATGAAAGACATTTTTTTTCAATTTTAAGGCACAATTACTATTTTGTCACATAGAAGATATATAATGTACATTTTTACCGCACAGAGTAATACAGGATATGTACTATATTGTGGAACTATTAAAAAAAAGATCAAAGGATATAAATCATATTTTTTAACCAAAGACTATACTTAAATCACAAAGTAACATAAACTAACTCTATACCACCATGTCAATTATGATTTTGCAATGACTTTTAAGTTATTAAGCTTAAATTTAAGCTTTTTGTATGGGCTTTTTTATTCTTCTGGTGGCAATTGTATGTGTTCCTCTCTGCCAACTTTAAGAGAAAGTTACTTATTTAAAAGTAAAAATTTGCTTATTTTTTCTTTACTTAAATATTTATAAATTTTAAATCAAACATAACTTTTCTTTACAGTTATTGTTTAAGAACTTTTTGGAATCCTAATATACACACAAATTAAAGTTTTAAAGCTCTTATTGAAAATTCTTAAGCAAATAACATAAATATTCAAAACACAGATATTTAGGTCTAAAATACATTCTAGTTTAAATTATTTCATTATTTCCATATACTATATTTATTTATATTATATAAATACATCTATCCAAATATAATAAACTGTTATAAATAACTTGCTAAATTTATTATATATTTTATTCATGAAAACATGTTAATTTCTTGTACTGCAGATGGACTGCCCATTGTAAGAAACTATTTAGTCTCCACAGTCTATTTTACTGGATTAAGTGTACTTTTGCTGCTATTAGTGTTATAGCTACAGGGCTTCAAAATAAGCAATAAAGTATATAGATTTCGGGTTGCCTGACATAGACAGAAAAATAACCAGTCATTCACATAATCTGATTAACCCTGAATAATTACCTTAAAGGGCTACGGCACTAGATAAAAATACTTTCAGTTCACTTAATCTTTTATCAATTCAAAAATACTTGCAAGATTAAAGGAATATACATTCAAAGCAAAATAAGCAAATCTATCTATTTTATCAGTTTAATGCAATTTATTCACTGATGCTGATAATTTTTTTTTAAAACTATGTCAGTGTGACTGGGAGATCAATGCCAGCCAAATGTTTTGTTTACTACTTCCATTTCCCCTAGATTTTTGGAGTTTTAGTACCTATTGCAGTTGCTTCTGACTCTATTGATCTTGTTGAAAGTTAAAGGGCAAATAAAAGCAATTGAATGGTGTCATCAAACATTCTCAGCCAGAGGCTGCTTGATTAATTAAGGCATGGTATATAACACTAAAATAAAACATTTTTGTAGTTGTTTTAATGAAATTAAAATCACAAATAAAAATATTAACAAATCCTTATAATAATTACTTATATTTTATAAAGCTTTATGCTTTTCACAGTACTATGACATGTGAGTCATTGACTCATCAAAAAAACTAAATTGGAGAAAGTATTATAGATCACTATTCCCCTCTCAGATACAGAGTACTAAAGAAAATTGATGTTTAATTCTCTCTGGAGGCTGAGGCAAGAGGATCGCTTGAGCCCAGGAGTTTGAGGCTGCAGTGAACTACGATGACACCACTGCACTCGACCCAGGGCAACAGAGTGACACTCTGTCTCAAAAAAAAAATTAATGTTAAATTCTCCTTAGAAGGAAATTCACTCTACTAATCTATATTATATGAGAACTCTTACAAAGGCAGTAAATGCATCCTAGATATTATCACACACAAATGACAGCCAAAGACAATATGATTTCTGTTTAAACTTTGATATTCCTTAACAAGAAGATCAAGTTCTACTCTTTAAATATTTAAATTCAATGCAGATCATAGGACAAGGTTGATAATCATCATTGTTCCTATTACTTACTATTTAAAGTGCCCATTATGTACTAGGCACTTTATACATTATCTTCTATGTTCTGTCTTCTCAAAATAAAGCAGCAAACAGATGTTGTGACTTGCACTGTGTAAGTGAGGAAGTTAGAAGGACTACGACATGTGTTCCAAGTTACAGAAGGAATGAATGGATGAACTAGGAGTCATAGGAAAATTGGCCAGCCACTAAGCCAATAATATTTCTACTGTACCAATCTGCCTCACCAATCTGCCTCCCAATTATTTCCATATTGTTTACTTTTCTTATGAATACAAAAATGCTCAGCTGCTAAAAGTAGCAGTTTCCAGGCACAATTTCTCGGCACAGCGCTCTGCACACAAAGATGTGGTTGAGACCATTGTCTTTTAAGGGTCAATGTTCCATGATCAAAGCAGCAAAACAAAATTACCTCTTTTTTTTTCTTTAAATCTGCTCTGTTAAAAAAAAATTTATAGCTAGGAGCAATTTAAAAATAAAACGCATATTTCAGCAACAGTGATGTCTTTGACCATATTGATTATTTTTGTTCCAGAACATCTTACAAATTGTTTAATAATTTCTGTACTAAGAAGCATATTATAAACACCATATTAAAAGCTTTCTTAGTTTGTTTTCTGTTGCTATAACAGGATGCCACCAAATGTATAATTTATAAAGAAACTAAGTTTATTTAGCTGATGAGTCAAGAGCATGGTACTGGCATCTGGTGTGACACTTCTTGCTGATGAAGGGCGTCATACGCAAGAAGGCAAAAGTGTGCTAGTTCAGATCTCTCTTCCTCTTCTTATAAAGCCATCAGTCCTATCATGGAGGCCCCATGTTGAAAACCGTATCTAATCATAATTACCTCCCAAAGGCCCCACCTCAAAATGCCATCAACTTGTGAATTTTGGGATTAAGTTTCCAACATATGAAATTTGGAATTCACAATCACATCATATCAGAAACATTACATGTTATATATTTTCTCCACTTACTCCACTCTCCTCCAAAGCTCCATTCAACGCTTGCCACTCCCACACACCATGCATGGCAGTGACAACTGCCACAGCAAGTGCTAGACAAGCAAGCTCTGCAGTTTTGAAATACAATCATCAAAATATTGAATCACCGGGAGATGAATGTTCAGATTGGAGAAATTAATAGCTTAATTTTTAGTTTTGGATATTTGAATATTTGGGTATTTGAATTATGATCCATGAGCCTGGTAAGATAGTTATTTAACTTTTGTATATCATGTGGTCAATAGATTCTAAGTACCTGGAATTAATATGGGCTTATAAGCTTGTTAGATCCAGGCATGTTTTATTATATAATACTTTATACATATCACAGCCCATTATTAAAATCTATTCCATGGGATTGTCAGATATATTGTATTTGATTTTCCCATGTTTTTGAGATTTTTAATTGGTTTCACAGTCTCATCAAATTTAATAAAACTGAAATTATACACAATATTTACATTGATCTAAAATAAAAATCAATATCAAAAGGATGATATCCATGGTATGCAAAGTACAAAACATATATAAAGATATCTGAATCTATGCTATGTAATATGTATCTAAATAAAACTACTTAAAAAAACTTAAAACAACCCAATTGTCCATCAATTGTCAAACTGATAAACAAAGTCTGGGTTATTTATGTTTTATTTATTCTCTATTATATCAATTGTTGCCCAGTAATACAAGAAATTTTGGACTGATATATACGACACTATAGATGTGTTGAGGAAAGATGATTGAGAAATTAATGAAATGTCACTTATAAGATTATTATTTTATTATATTGCCCAATATTACTATATTAAAGACAGAAATGATTTTAGGAGTTTTGCAGAGCTTTGCCCTGAAGGACTCGTTAGTTTGAACTCGTTAGTTTGTGAACTCGTTAGTTTGCATATCAAGGGCTGCCTCACCTTGGGAGGGCTCTCAAAGCTCCAGTACATTCTAAGAGGCTTCTCATATCTCCATCCTGTACCGCCTTCCTGTCCTTGAAAGACAATGCAGATATATACATGGCGTCATGGGATGGGAGCTGGAACAATGAGCGCCCCAGCCCAGAGACGAACTCCTGTGGCTATGAGCAATTTAGCATGAAGAGCTGAGCTTCCTGCTTTCTCTTGACTGTCTGTCTCGAATCCACAATAACTAGATAAAAGAAATATAGAGCCACTATATCTCTGTGTTACTCCTCTGTTAAATAATAGCTATCTCTTAGACCTTAGAAGTTAGTCCTTGAAAGATTTTATAACTGTTTGGTCACATAGATAGAATAGATTAGAAATTGTTAGAAGCCCTTTGAAAAAACTTTTTAATCCAAACCAAACTACCTATTATTACATAAATCTGTTGCCTCTGGCAACTGACAACTGATATCTGTGATTATAAAACCTATGTGAAAGTAACCTCGTGGCTCCACTACTGACGGAGATGTAGTGGAGACACCTGAGTACCCTTGCTTTGTGCTAATTTCTTCATATAAATCTATAAAACTATACCTTCATCTCCGTGTATGTTTTTATTTCCATTATTCTCTTTATATCCTATTAATTTCTTATCCTCTGTGACAACCGCTACCTAAGGGACCTGATTTCTCGTGGGGAGAAGTAGCTGATCTGCCCGCAGCCTGCCCGCATAGATGATCTTGTGAGGTTAACTATTCTGCTGAGTCTTCTATATCCTTCCTAAACCAGGTGGACGGTTAACAATAACACATATTAGAGGCTCCTGGTAACTTCTAACATGAAAACTTTAGAATTGACAATACAGATATAAAGCACGTTGGAGAACATATTCAGTGTGTCACCATTTCATGTTTGGACAAGCCTTGTTTTTAAGATTTTCATTTTATTTCTCCCTAAGTACATGTGGCTGATGATTAGCATTTTTTGAATTCAGCTTGGAGTTTTGAAGGCTATACAACACCTAATTAACAGTCTTTCAAAATCATTCTCACAAATCTCTCCCAGCTCTGACCTCTTCTAGGATATGGACAATTTTCACAGCATGTAATCTCAGAGATCTAAAAAATAGAGAGAGATTTGAATTGAGCAAATATTTTATCACTGTCATGTTGCAGATGAACAAACTGAGACATAAATGGTCTTGTTCAGAGTCAGAGGTCAAGAAGGTGCTGAAATCAAAGTTCAAACACCAATCTACCTTCTAATCCATTTTTATTTTCAACATACCATATGGCCATCTATTTACTTAATAAAATAAAATATATCCTTGACAAGATTGCACACTATTTTGTTGAATAGCCCATCTATCCTCTACATGCTATTTAGAAATCCTGGGAATAAGTAGATTAAGCCTAAATAAAAATTGTTAAGGTACATAATTTTATTATTCAATCTGATGCAAATCTATTATGAAGAAATTCATTACACATATCCAATGGTATAGTTATAATAAGAAGAATATTTTCCTTCCCAGCATATTTGTATATTACTATGCATGGAATATTTTTACTTTTCTTTAAAGTCTGAAAAATTAAGCAATAGCAAGAAGCAATATCCTATAAAGTATGAATCAGTATTTCATCTATGCTGACATAAAATATGTTCATTCTTCATTTTCTCTGACTTTAAAGAAAATTTTATGTTTAATTCCTGACAGATTCAAAAGGATTCTAAGCCATAATACTGGGAAACTTGTCTCATCAACTCAAAAGTGCAAAACCAAGATCTTGAGAAAGAGAGCTTAGCTACTCTTCATTAAGGCTGTGCTTTTCCTCTTCTGACTTTCTCTTTTATTTGAAACAAAGCCTCCCTACCTAGCCCAGGCTGGAATGCAATGGCTGTTTACAGTTCACAAGTGCAATCGTGGCACACAGGCTTGAATCCCTGAGCTCAAGCGATCGTCCTGCCTCAGCCTCGAGAATAGCTGGGACTACAGCAGCCACCACCACGCCTGGCTTCAAAGGCTCTTAAAGGATTGAAATCTCCATATTTGCTGACATAAAGAATGGGCTGAGCAAAACCTTTGGCACTGAAAACATTATCTGCTTTCCAACAACAGTTAGACACTTCATTGTCATTCAAATGCCACATCTATTTTTGAATTTATAGTATTACTATTTTTCTCTTGGCAGCTGTCAGGATGAAACGCTGGTGTATAACAACAACATCAAAATACCTGAAGTTGAATTTAAATTAACATTTCAAAATGCAAAGAAGACACAATTAACCATTTTTTTATTATCTTTAGCTTAATAAACAAAGGTGATATTCCCAGCCCCTCATGATTCTTCATCTTCTAGTCCTTTCCCGGTAGTCCTGCTTTCACTCTAATATCAGGTTTTCTGGCTTTTTGCACAAACTACTTACATTTTACAAAATCTCTTTTCCATCACAATTGGCCAAGCTACGGAGTGATGTCAAAAGGATAATGGAATGATTAGGAAATAAGCAATATAAAGTACATTATTTTCTAACTTCAAGATGTCGCGTTACTTTAATATATTTAACAATTTTTGGCTGTGTTCCTATCTAGATAGGACTTGGATTGCCTGACAAAGAGCACGTCCCCTTTTCTGAGAAATTTTCATCTCCCATACTCAGATCATCACTCCCTCTGAGACAGCTGACTCTCACAGCCCTTATTTGTGGAGAAACAGGTGACAAGCTCCCCTTCAATAGCATCCTCCACTCTAGCCACATTAATTATCCGGGATAGGTAGATGACAACCAAACAGATTTTTTTTTATTAAAGCTAGTTTGGACTTGTTTCTCTTTCTATTAATAAATAATTCCAGATATAGAAGCAAAACATTGAATATATTTCTTTTAAAAAACCATTTTAGGCCCTTTGATGCTTTGGGGTTATATTCATATTTTAAGCTTAGAGCATATTATGCTTGCTATGTTCACTTAGTGTTAAATAATTAGTTCCATTGCCTAGCCTTGAGAATGTCTCTAGGGAACAGAATGTTTGAAAGTTGAGAAGAGTAAAATCTTCCCTTGCTTGAAGCTATAAAGGGATATAACTTAAGGCTATACAATCTTCAAAAAGTTTAATCTGATAAAGTGTTAAATAAGAACATTTTCCAATTCTCAACCATGTATTTTGTTCAGGGAGAAGGCATGTACAAAAATATGCAATACTGTTATGTTTTTTATTACAAAGTTGCCCTTGGAAATATTATTTTGATACAATATTTTAAGGCCTCAAATCTCAGAGAGTAATATGTCCTACAAATAGGAACATTTAAATGTGCTGTGCTATAATTTTAACCATGTGCCTTGCTTGATAATCTGTTACAATGTTACTACATTTTTCATTGATGACCATTGACTTCTAAAAAGTAAGAATAGTTGCAAAATGTCTTTGTTAAAATGGAGAAATTAGATAATTTATGCTTCTTCCTCCGTACTTGAAAGTAAAGTAAAACATATGACATTCTCTTGGTTTTATAAGTTAAAACTGAAATGTTATCTCCTTATAGTTTTAAACTTGCAGTTCTTTAATTCCAAATGAGGTAGAACAATTTTTCACACATATTGACCATTTATTTCATCTTCTGTATAATGTCTGTTAATGTTTATGTACTTGCTTTGATAATGAGTTACCTTTTATTGATTTATGGAAGTTGTTTATATATTTTTCATAGCAATTGTGTCTATTTTAAGTATTGTAGATATCTTCTTTTAGTTGTGGTTTGCCTTTGTGCTAACTTTACATAATATTTGATGAATATGATTCTTAATTTTTATGTAGTTTTAGTTGAAATTTTAACTTTATTTATCCTAATATTTTCCTTCCTCACGACTATAACATTATTATGGTATTTTTATAGATTATTTGAAAAAATGTAACATTCACAAATACGTTTGTTATCTGTCTTGAATTGATTTGTGTGAATGGTATAAAGATGAGATAAAATTCAATTTATTTTATATGGTTAATGAATTGTTTTGGTACCATTTACTGAATATTACTAGTTTGTAATGGTAGCTTAGTATTATACGAAGATTTCATAGGTTTGTGGACATTTCTTTATTGTTATATATGGATATTTCTGAGCCAACCACATTGTTTTAAACATTGAGGCTACACAAATTATGCATTGATATCTAATAGGTTATTCCTTATATTGTTGTCGTACTCTTCACTTTTTTATGTCTATACTTGGTAGCTTGCTCTATCATGTATAAATTTATTTCAAAGGTTGATTTAATTCACATAAATGCTACAGATCAAATGGGGGATAGCAGGTATCTTTATATCACAAATCTTCATATTCATTAGCATGACATGTCTCTCCATTAATTTCCATCATCTTAAATATTTTTTGGTAAAATTTTATCTTTGCCTACATCAAGTTCTTGCAATTCTTTTGTTCATTATATTCCTTGGTAACTTATTTTTTTGTGATTATCACAAATTATATTATTTTAAACTAAAATGTTTAACTCCTTGTTGCTGATTTATAAAAACAAATACTAAAGATGTAACCTGAGAAGAGGAAACAAACTCATCACTTTTATGTTCCTCACTATTTAATGGCAGATAATCAGAAGATTTCATTTATTTGACTGCACATCTTTCTTTCAGATTGCTTAGTCTGAGTGATTCAAATGTCTATTTCAGTGTGAATGAAGAGACTATATTTTTTTAAATGAAATCACAAAAAAGTGCTTTGGAAATAATATGCCATGATTGTGAATGAATCATTCATCTCCAATCGGGTCAGGCTGGAGAGGGATGCGGAAACTAAGTGGATTTATGTTTTGGTCAGCTTGCCCAGCATCACTTTTAGATTAAAATTTTGAAATTTCTGAGTTTTTCCTAGCTTTGTGAGTAACTTCACCTTGTAAGAAAGCAGCAGCATTTTTCTCTGGAGAGAGAAGGTCAAGAAGAGATCCCACAGTGTCCTTGACACTTCTGCAATCGCCGTCTTCAGTCTCCATCACGGCTGAGTGACAGTGGTCATAAAGACAAAGAATTGGCTGGGCGCGGTGGCTCACGCCTGTAATCCTAGCACTCTGGGAGGCTGAGGCAGGAGGATCGCTCAAGGTCAGGAGTTGAAACCAGCCTGAGAAAGAGTGAGACCCCGTCTCTACTAAAAATAGAAAGAATCAATTGGCCAACTAAAAATATATATAGAAAAAATTAGCCGGGCATGGTGGCACATGCCTGTAGTCCCAGCTACTCGGGAGGCTAAGGCAGGAGGATCGCCTGAGCCCAAGAGTTTGAGGTTGCTGTGAGCTAGGCTGACGCTACGGCACTGTAGCCCGGGCAACAGAGTGAGATTATGTCTCAAAAAATAAATAAATAAATAAATAAATAAAAAATAAAGACAAAGAATTTCACATGCAGTAAAGACTCCCAGTATAGCACTAGTCTTTGGATTTATAGCTTTCCCTTTCCCAGGGTTAATAACTATGTAATTCATCAAATAGAGATTTTCTATTTGAAGAACATTAGAAGAGAAAAAAATGAAAGGCATCATTTACCACTGCCTCTGGTTTTATTTTCAAATTCGGGGTAATATTCATTTAAATAAATACTGGTGATATTTCAAACAGCAGAAATTTAACTAAATCTCATTAATCCCCATTGACTACTATGCAAGAGTACAGAGTTTCTTCTCTCTAATACACCTACCTCTGACATCCAGCCAACTGCCTGCCGTGTGACTGCTAGAAGCAGTTCATATTTTCTATTCACTTGTATATAAAAAACAAATGCCCAGTGGAACCCCTGGCTAAGGGCAGCATGAGGTTAGAAAATAAAGGTGCTGACCATTATTAGCAAGTACCTTGGCCTGAGTGATTTCTATGTGCCAGGTACTACAGCATGAGAGAGAGATGAACATTTTGAGAACCCTCTTTACTGCATCTTAACTAATGTTCAAAGAGGCCCAGAGTCATGTTATGCAGCTGCTAAGTGGCAGGACATTGATTAGAGCATAGAATTTTCTGAAACTAAAGCCTACAATTTTAACCATTATGCTAAGAGCGTAGCTTCATACCATATATACTTAATCCCTGATTGTGTTTCTATGCATGTGCTTCATCTAAGTGTCTCTTAACGTGAGTCGCTTAATTTGGTGGTAGATTTTTTACTCCCTCTTTTTACTTCCTCTTTCACGTAGAAAGTTAAGGAATCTTAACGCAGGATAAAACAGTAACGCTCAGCTACCTTGAGTGGAAGCTGCTTTGGGATCTTGCCGGTAATGAAAGGCTAAGAAGGCATGAATAATGGAAGCTCTAGAAAAAGTATCTGAGATAAATCAGTGAAAATAAATCAAGAAATTCTAAAGTGATATACATGTTTCATATTTATCTAGTCAAGGAATGAGCAAAGATAACTAAGACATAATAGGGGACAATATCAACTCACTGCTTTTGAAAAGCTAAGTTACATGTTCTGTGTCACTCTCTTTAAGCTGCTGTAACAAAAATACGATAAACCATGTGACTTACATACAACAGAATTTTACTTCTTACAATTTTGAAGGCCGGGAAGTCCAAGGTCAAAGTGCTGGCAGATTCAGTGTCTGGGGAGGGCATGCTTCCTGGTCCACAGACAGTCCTCTTCTTGCTGTGTCCTCACCATAGGAGAAGGGGCAAGGGACCTCTCGGAAGTCTCTTTTATAAGGGTACTAGTCATCCCATTTGTGAGGACCCTGCCCTCATGACCTGATCTCTGCCCAAAGGCCCCACCTCCTAAGACCATCACAGTAGGGATTGGATAACACGTGCGTTCTGGGGGACATAAATCTTCATTCTATAGTGAGTACCCTGTGGCTATGATATGTATCTCTCCTGAAATGTACTTATAAGCCATTCTTTGATGAAACGAAGCTAAAATGACTGTATTCGTTTGTTAGTACTTGACAGGGACACCCTGGGTGACATAACTTGATTGGAGCTCCACTGGGCCTGCTCTCTGAATCCCAGAATTACCACCTAGCTCACAGACAGCACTGGGACTTGGGCAGGATGCTTCTCATGGGAAGTGGACATAGGCTAAGTCTATCTATAAATCCTAAGCAGGATTTAATACTCAGAGGAAGAGCGAAGAAAATAACGAGAGCTGAGCGATGCATGCTGCCTTTACTTCAACAGAATTCTCACATCTGTTAAGTCCCTTGATCTCTCCAGGGACAGAGTGAGGGAGGAGAGACAAGAACCCAGAGTGCATTCAGGATAACTTCTACTTCAAGGAAACACAGAATAGCGCAATGCATGAGGCATGGATAAAAGAGAATGAAGGAAACCTGTAAAAGATCAGCCAGGGCTAAATTACCTTACCAAATGAGATTCTAAAGAGTAATCTAAAGAATCAGAATGTCGTGGCCTGTTTGCAGGACTGGGGATGAACACAAAAGACAAGGAAACACACAAAGAAAGACATGGACACACATAAAGATGGTACAAGACTGCAGCG
>VBSM01002912.1:6521884-6537117 GCA_008086735.1 Cheirogaleus medius
CTGAAAAAAAAAAAAAGAATAAATGGACCCCATCAAAAATTACATTGACAAGTCTTAAAAAATTACTAATTTATTATTCTGTACTATCATCCAGAAAAAATGTTTTTGGCCTGTGATTTCTTCAAACAGAAAAAATTTTACTTTCATAAAACTAAGAAAATGTATTAGAAAAAGTTTATTTTTGAGTATTTCACTTTTTTATGCCGCTCACAATTTATGCATCACAAATTTGCTTGTAGAGCAAAACATCCTAAGAATATATTTTTAAAATTTTTACTCTCTGGCTTCTGAAGGTTGTTAATTAGTGAAAATGCTGACCTTTATTTGCCGTGTGCTTTTTGAAACAACCGAACTGATGACTAGAAAATGCTTAATTTTGAAATGTTGATAGTTTTTCAACTTCCTTATAAAACTGCAAAAAGTGATTACTTTATATTTAATGGAGTTGGTAATTTTTATTAATATTGCTACAAATCTGACTTTATTTTACTGAATATGTCAATTAGTCTTCTTTATGAGTGATGGTAGAAATGTATTACAAATAATGAGTAGTTTAAAGCTGAAATTAAAAAGATTATTTCAAGTAAGAAAAATGCAATATATCAGTAGAATAGAGCAGAATTCAGGAGTATGGGGTGGGGAATGTCTTAGAGCTGACCACTAGAAAACAGAAATGCAATGACCCCATTTAAATTAAAATGACAATCAACTTCTTTAGGTTATGAAATTTTAACCATAAGGGAATTAGATTCCCTCGATTGTATAAATTTGTTTTGGTGAAATGGAAAGTCAGTTACAGGTGTTCATTTGTGTAAGAATAAAAGGAAATAATCTCAGTTATAATTAACCTTTCTGAAAATGATAGTGATGTGTACATTTTCATATTACAATCATTTGTTTCAAGTATTTCATGTGCCATTAACAGTTTTGGCTTCATATATTTTGGTGCTCTGTTATTTGATATATAATTTCAGCTATAAAAGTAATTGTAAATACTATGATCATTTAGAAAACAAAGTAATTAGCAACATCTTTTAGATTACTGATATTTTGGGCCATAACATATTATCAAGGATATACCCTGTGGGTGGGCATCACATGGATTTTCTAACACGTGTATAGCTTTAGAAAGAATTAAACCAATGACCTGCATTGTAAGAAACAGATTTTGACATACATGTGGTACACAAGCGAAGGAGAAATGCCAGGTATTTTTTATTAGACCTGAAATACTGTGTTACAGAAGATTTACTTCATTTGGCTAATTATTTGTTTTGCCATGATATTGCTTTTTAAAAATTTCTTGGGATCTAGACTGTATCAATTAAATTATGTACTGGGAGCTTTATTAACAAAGGCTAAGTGGCGGGAAACAACCTCATTTGATAAGATCTAAGTATTTATTTATGCTGAGGATATTAGTATATTCTTTCAGTTGTTTACTCAAGGGATACATATTGAAGTATAGTCAGGAGTTGGATACTTATGGAAGGACATGTATCACTTTCAGGACAAAATAGTATATTGTTACGATTGAAAATAAGATATATTTCTTAAGATATTAATATGTATAAATGGCTCAAGTAATGAAAGTTAAACTTGTTCCCAATACTAACTGATACTACTTTTTACTCATAAGAAAAATACCTTGGTGGCATTTGGAGCTAATTTGAACAAATATATCTAAATTATGCCACAGGATAGTACCAATATAACAATATAAAAGACAATTAAGTAAAGACTGAATTAGGAAGCCATATATCACTGTATCTCTCAAATTGTAACATTCAACCTTCTAACATATGTTTGTTGATTGAGCTTCTAAAAATAGTGCTGTAAGTAGTCTGCATTTATAAATCATTCAGTAATTTCTCAGTCCATACTTTATACAAATATACAAAATTATAGTGATCTGCAAACATTTGCTGCCATTTTCAAAGACTAATAATTGTGACTTACTTAAGAGAAATAAATCATAAGAAATAAGAGCTAGCTGTTTCTCTCTTTGACTCCTATTCATTTGTTCTGCTAAGGGACTACAAGCAATATTATGGTCTCACTCATTGGAAACCATTATTAATTTTAAATGGTATGTTTTATTCTTCACCTCGCCTTCAATAATATAAAATCAGTGGCTTTAGTGAACACAAACACACATTAAGAGTTCTGTGGATGCAAATGCTAGAGAAATATGCTATTATTCTGTGAACTATATTACCTGCAGAAAGGTTTCATATTTTGTTCATCTATGTAGCCCTTGTTCAAACTATAGTTTTGCCATACAATACTTGTATAATATATATTGGTTTTAATGAATCTAGTTGTATTAAGTGCAAATCAAATAAGTCAATGGAAGAAAGAAATGCTGTGAAATTTCTCCATAGCAGTACATAACACCCCACAGGAGTGTTAAAGGAGAATACTATAGTAGAACAAGATATAAAAGAAATTATCTACTGACATAGCCCATTTCATAGATGCTAAAAAAAAAATTAATCTTCTATTGGCTTTGGCAAGTTTAATAAACTTATAAATTGCAAAACTGAAGCATAACTTGAAAGATTAGCAAAGGAATTATTTATTGCAAATACATAAACTCATTTAGGCTAGCCTGAAGATTATTTGCCAATGTATTTCTCTATAAAAGAATTAACATGGCTTAAGAGTAAGCTTTTCTTTGAGACATGTTTCTTTGAGACAGACATTAGAGACGAGCAATGAAGACCCTGTCAGAAATATTAAAATAATTGATACCAAGTAAATAAAACTGTATTGCAAATTTTACAAAAGAGTATTGACCTTTCATACCCAATTTGGGACTGAGGCATTATACCTCATATACTGAGAAATTAAGCACCCCCAGCTTGTAAGTATTATCAACCAAGAGACACTGTTTAAGTCCCTGAATGTAATTTCAATAAGCAAAAGACATTTTGAGTTGAATAAATAATAAACTTTGAGTAGTGGGGAAAGATAAATGTTTATAAAGCAATACTTCAATAAAGCAAGGAAATAGCCTAGAATATATCTGAAATTCTATAATTAATATGGATAAGTTAAAAATATTCAGTAATGTAAACATAAAACATAAACATAAACAAGCTAGCAATATAATTTAATAATTCCACTATGAAAATACTTCAAATATTGTAAAACTACTATGCCCACTAAAATAAAAAATACCCAACGATCAATGAAGAAAAATTTTAGTATTTACTGTCTATGTTTAATCTCATCCTACCCACTAAAACAAATTAAACAAATGAATAAACAAAACAACAGCAAAAACATATGCAATGTTATCATATGCAACTTAAGGAATAGTCGTCCACATCTTTGAGTACATTAACACAAATTATGTAGTTATTGTTGGGGTTTTGTGTTATTTTATAAAATCTGTAATTTTAATGTGCATGTTATTTTAATTTTTATTTTTCTCACATAAGCTTAAATCATGTGTATCCTGTCATGTCACCATCTCTTAATTTAGCTTTCCTTTATATAGTGCTTTCGTGTGCCAGGCACTTCCTTGAATGTTTTATAAATATTAAGTAATTAAAGTGTTCTTACAAGATAGGCACTACTAACTTTGTAAATGATCTAATTAAAGCACAGTTAGGTAAATTAATTTGTACAAGTTCACAGAGCAAGTACAATGGCAGAGCTAGGATTTGAATGTAGGTGGTCTGACTCTAGATTCCAGCTAGCACTATCGGCAGAACTATAAATCGCTACGAAATTCTTCAAGGTGTTCTGGAAATATTTATAGCAATGAAAATACACAACCATACTGTGGCATATTATAATGCCATTAAAAAGAGTTAGGACTGTAGACACAGTCCTTAAATATACCCCGTGATATAATGCTAATTAGAAAAAAGTGAGATTCAGAGTAATATACTGCCATATCTGTTTCTGGATTCTTTATTTTTTTGCATGTACCTAATTCATGTTTTTACACTAATATGATATAAAATTGATTACAGTGACTTGTGGTATTTTCTGAACAAATTTTGCCTTCCTGTGATACTTTTTCATGTTTCTTTTTCCTTAGCTCAAGCAGGGATTTACTCTTCTACAGTAACTTTAAAAGTATTATGTTGAATTAAAAAAAATCTATAGAAATAATTAGTGAATGAATAATTTTTATTGTTATGATGTTAAATCTTCTACTTAAGAACATGGCATACTTTCTATTTATTCACAAAGTATTTTGTAATTTTCAGTGTCATTTTATGTTTCCTCTCTGTCCCGTTCTATTCTTATTAAATATCCTTATATCATTATTATTATTATATAATTTTGTGCTGTTTTAAATGCATTATTTCCTCATTCTCATTGCTAAGCATTTATTGCTTGGGAATAAGTAAGAAATTAATTTTGAGTTATCTATCTTTCTAATTTTTTAATCACCATCTCAAAATTTATTTATTCATTAATTAATTGATTCATTAATATATTCATTTATTTTTCCATTAAGTATAGACTTTCTTGGTTTTCCAAGAAAAGGAAAAATAAAAATAAAATAATTCAGAAGATTTTATGGTATCTGTTTGTGTCACAGCTTTCATTTCATAATTTCTGGCTGCATTAAATTCAGGCTGAAAAATACTGGCGGAAAATGATGGGAAATCACTGTAGGCTCGATGGTATTTCAGATTTTGCTGTTCTTCCCTTACCTAACAGCTGCTATTTACTTTCCAAGTCCTCAAATAGCTGTTCTATGCCTTTTGCATAATATTTTATGGTTTTACCCATTGGAAGAGACAAATAAAATATATTTATTTCAATTTGTAACCATAACTGAAAACCCTGCTGTTCATCTCAATAAAGTAGTGTTTTAAAAAAGTTAGTTAAAATAATATTTATCCTTACATTTTTTGTTCTGATAATAATATAGTTACCTCAGTTGTCTTCTGATTAATATTAGCTTACATTTCATGGATTAATTTTAGTTATATAGTACCTAATCTAATGTTTTCTTGGATGCCCAATGAGAGTTCCATGCAAACTTTGTAAGCTGGTCAAACTTCTTTTCTGCAATAAATACATAATCTTTTATTGCTTTTATTATGCAAATTTTAGTAGTGCATGTGTACAATGTACAAATGTGTATGCATATATTTGACCATTCATTCACTAATTCTGTGAATAATTTATTTAGCGCCCACTCTGTGTGAGGTCCTGTTCAAGCCATCTGTGAGCAACAGTAAACAAAACTGAAATAAATGCTTCCTTCTGGAATGTTCTGACATTAAATAGAAGACGCAAAATCTGACTTTATTGGCACCTTGTGAAGTCAAGAGCGAGGACGCCTGGGAGCACAGTTGCATGCCCTATATATCTTCTAAGATAAGCAGTAGTTCAAAGCTGCTCTTCAAGAAGATTGCAGAGTTCACATTCTAAATGCGTTAAGCAAATATGGTTATATGCAAATACTATGCCATTTTATACCAGGCAGTTGAGCATCCATGGATTTTAGTACCCAAAGAAGGCCTAGAACAAATCCCCCACAGATACTGAGTGACGACTGTACTTAACAAATTGTATGTTAATTAAATCTTCATAGTAATAGTTGTAAAATCTGCTTACTCCAATGGTAAAATATTAGCATATTAAAAATAACACTAAAATGACATCCACCTACTGTATTCAATATATGCTTTGAGGGCATGAAAACTAATTCATTTTAAGCATGAAAAGAGATTTTCAAAAAAGTCTTCCCCATCTGCTTTTCTTCTATTTCTATTTATTATAAATAAGGTTGATGTATGGCTTGCAGCTACTATTAATATTAAATATTTGATGGATTACATTAAGCTAACCCTCTCTGAGTTCAATTATTCTTCTTTTGAGCAGTGTAGAAATGACGTGACAGTTTACTACTAGAGAAGGAACAAAGGACAGCATGCAATTTCAGTGCAGTTTTAATGGAAAAAATTTCACTTGTGGATCAATATGCATACTATAGATTTCTCTTAAAGATTTTATTAGGTACTGATCAGCTTGAACTTAATCATATATATTAATAGACACACTTGTAGAGAAGGCATAAATATAATGGATATGCTTGTGTGAAGCTGTAGTTATTTATCTAAATTGAGGGTTCTCTGAATATGTTTGGGTATGTTTTTATCAAAAGTGTTTTTTCTCTAAATACATTGCATTTTTCTTTGATTTTTGAAGAACTATATTTTTTTCACCATGTGATGCTTTCCACTGTGTTATGGAGCAGCAAAAAAGTCCTCATTAGAAACAGACCTTCCAGAACCTTCCAGAACCTTGGAGCCAAATAAATCTATTTTCCTTATTAATTACTCAGTCTCTGGTATTCTGTTATAACAGCAGAAAATGACTAAGACATTTAGGTTTTGAAGTTCATAGACTTAAGACAAAACATTTTATTTAACCCATAGTATCTAGCAAAACTTCCTATTTCCCTTTGATACTATTTTACATACTGGTTTATTAGAGACTTGTATTATTTAACACATTTGAATAATATGTTAATCATGAAGCATAGCATTTTTTCATATATTATACATTTATTTTTAAATCCTACAGCAGAAAAGGAGTATATAGTCAGCATTATTTTACGTGATTGAATTTCTAATGTGACTCACACTGATTTTGCAGGCAATTCAAAAATAGAACATCTACAAGTACTTCAAGCAGCAGCAAACTAAATTGATTTTGAGAGAAACCACTCAGAAAAATAATTAGGATTTTTATGATTTTCTGATGTATTTTTCCTAAGCTACATTTCATTTATTCACATTTACTACATATGCATGTTTACATATTGCTTCATTTATAATAATCAAATGTTTAACCTTCATAATTTTGATAAATAGACAAGAACTTTCCTTTTTTTGTAGTCTGTATACCTATTGACATACTTCATTATTAGTTTCTAATTGGTTTTGATTTTTGCATAGCTGTGAAACTTATTTGAATAAATTTATTATTTGGCTGCCAGGAGGAACAAAATTTAATTTAATTAGAGGTCACCACTTTTCCAGATTGAGTTAATTAAAGATCTAATCAAGACTCCTGAGGATAAGTAGATTGTCAGTTGGGAAAAATCAGCGCAAAGAAAAACTCTAAAATCTACATTAAGGTTAATAGTTTTCTCAACTAAAATTTGTGTTCCTTGGCTTCTCCCAGCCCTATAGAATGAATGTCAAGAAGCTTACATGTGATTAATGTCCTCTAGTCATACTAAATACAACTTTATCAAGTCTTCCAAAAACAAGTAAGATTTAAGTCTTGACTATTTAGGGGCCAAGGGAAAACTTTCTTTTCGTCCTATAAAAATTGCTGAAAATTAACTGGCAATAGGCAGAATAATGGGAGAAAAGGCATACAAATTTACTAATGTGCATGAGGGGTGGAGATCACAGACTGATTACCTCCCACTTGATCAGGTAGAGATGCTTATATACTCTTGCTATTAGGAGAAAGGCAAATGGGGAAGTATGGATGGTTTTGTGGGTAGTATATAGGTTTTGTGGGGTATTCAGTGGGCTTGGAGAACATACAATGGACTAGGAAAAAGTCTGTTGGGCCCTCCTTCCTACCTCTTAAAGCATGGCTCTATGGTTTAACCAGAGGCTTTGCTTCTTATCTGAAGGTCATAGCCCCCTTACAAATAAAGCTGCCCTTTAACATTTATTGACTCTGTGATTCCTTTCAGTCCACAAGGCTTATTTGGCATCTTACTGATAAACATCTTGAAGGACTCTTTCATCAGGTCAATGAAGCTCTGATTCTTCTGGGAGCACGCCTTTATCACGTGGTCCTCTTTATCCTTGATAATCCAGTAGGTCTTGTACCATGCCCTTATCTTTCTCAGAATTGATGACAATCATTGTCCCAAATTGTTGATGTATTCAGTTTGGTGCTGCAGCAGTGATTTCTGTCATCCTTTTGCTTGACTGAAAAGCTTATCCATCTGCCTGAGATGGGGCACTTTGTTCTCATCAAGTAAGTGTTCAAGCACTTTCTACAGAATTGCTGTTAAATGCTCTCCTTATATCTGTCTCTCCAGACAAGAATTCAGTGGTTTCTGTGTGCTGTGGTCTAAATATGTGATTACTTGGTCTTCTTCCTCCAAATGTTTATTACCATGGTTAAGATATTCTGGAACCTCTCTTCCTTGTATTAATCTTTGGTCTTCTGCAGCATATAAACAATGAGTCTCTTCTAAAAATTTCAGTTCAAATGAATCCTTATATACTTGCAGATCAGAAAGCATACTTAGTAGACATCATGAAAAAACTTCTGTCCACAGTTCACCATTTTCTGTTGTTCAATTAGTAAAAAAATTACATCAATGGTTTTCCTCTTATCCATTTGATCACTAATAATATAGCTTCTAATAGCTCTGATCTCATATCCAAGATAGACTGCAGCATGGAGCTCTGAAATATGTAAGTATGATCCAAAAATAAGAAAATGCTTCTTCTAATCATGATCCTTTGTCTGCAGTGATCTTGCTGGCATGTGTTAATCTTCTTTAAATAAAACGTCATCTAGTAAATCTTCTCCAAACTGAAGGATTCATGATCGTACGTGATCACAGATCTGACACAGTTGCTAGTAGAGTGTCGGGGAAACTGTGTGATAACAAAGATTTCAGTAGCCTAGTAGAGCTCTTCTGGGTTGTACATGATGCAGGCACTTCTCTGTGTGGCTTTTCACTGCTTTGTGGAGCTTCTGCCTGTGCTGAGCGTAGTTAGCAGGCAATTTAGGTCTGTCTTGGAAATACTTGATGACCAGCTTCTTGGAGCCACCCGCATCCCCTGACTTAGTGAGACCTTTGGTGCAGTCCAGGAATGCTCAGAAGCTGCCCTCTGGGGGAAGCCCGTTCCACCAGGCTGGGCCTGGACCTGTGGTACCCTGCCCCAAGAGCAGTCTGCACCCGTCCGCCTGTCCTAGTCTGCCCATCCCTAGTCCACCTGGTCTCCATCCCCACTTCAACATTTTAAAAAAAATTTGACCTGGGATAATATTGATGAATAACAAACACAGGGAAATTAGGGAACTGATTTGAGTTAGAATAAAGTTAGTGAAAACACACAGCTGACCCGTATTAGAATGTATGACTATTTCACACAATTCTTCATCATCTATTTCCAATTTTGGCTCTTCCCACTTGCCTTCATCTCTTTATTATATTTCTCAGCAAGGCAGAAGTAATTGGATATTTTTTCCTTTATGGAGCAGATCCCAATTTAGCAGAATCTGGTTGTGTTGTGTTAGTGTATTTTGCATTGCTATACAGGAAATACCTGAAGCTGAGTAACTTGAAAAGGGGTTTATGTGGCTTACAGTTCTGTAGACTATACAAAGCATGGTGCCAGCATCTCTTTCTGGTGAGGGCTTCAAGGAGCTTCCAATCAAAGCCAAAGGTGATGAGGAAGCAAGAGTGTCACATGGCCAGACAGAGGAAGCAACAGAGAGAGGAGCTGGTGCCAGGCTCTTTTAACAACCACCTCTCTTGTGAACTAATAAAGTGCCAACTCACTCAGTATCATGAGGAGGACACCAAGCTATTCGTGAGGGATCTGCCCACATGACCCAAACACCTCCCGAGGTCCCCACATCTGACACTGGGGATCGAATTTCAACATGAGATTTTGATTGGCCAAATATCCAAACCATATCACTGGTGAACATAAGGTAAATCACATTTGCTATTTGTTACTGATTCAACTTCAGTTAGTATTAGTTGCCACTGGTTAAAAAAAATTAAGACTGGGATATTTGAGAGACTTGGTGATAATAATAATAACAGAGGACAAAGTTTGCAAAAGTTTAAGCTTCTGTAAGCTTTAGTAAGGACCTAACATTAAAAGTAGACACTTTGGGAGGGGGAAAATGGCAGAGTAAAGGTGACCTCATGGCTTCCTGCTCCCAGAGAAAGAGGTATAGATCTTGGTCTGCTAGGCATGAGTGAATTGCTCCCCTGCAAGAACAACCTTGTGAAACAACAGAGAAACAGCATGGGACACACAATACAGGAAAAAAAAAAGGTGAATGGGAGATAGGATTGCAAAGTCTACAGAGTGTGAGATAAACAATAGAGAACAGAGCATGGCAGCTCTAGGTACATTCCAGAGCAAACTGTCCACACACTGAGGTCCAGAAAAATGCAGTGCAAGAACGCGAACTACTTTGATGTTTTGAGACACCTAGATTTCTAGGTCTGTGTGTCTTTCACATTAATACTTTCCCAATGCTGAAAATAAACAGTGAAAACATGAGCCATTTCACCTTTTATCAGAGTATGTCATAATATGTTTTTTCTCTATTGTATGGTTTATAACAATGTCTAATTTTGCTACCCTATGTATTTTAGATTTTACCACTCCAAACAATTTAAAATTTCACCACCAAAGAAGTAAATTCTAGTTTCATTCTTGCTACTTTTTCTTCTTCTCATCACCATTCATGAACAGCAAGCCAACTCAGTTGCACGATCTACAACAAACAAAAGAAAACAGATGGTTTGAGATGATTGTATTCTCAAATTGCTAATTATAGAGAGCCAAGTCACCTTAATTTTCATGGTAGTCATTGTAATATTCATTTGCCAAATTTCATCAGTAAGACACTATTAAGGAGTTAGAAAATACAAAATGATATCTATGATATCTGTGCTCATTAGTATTTGTGCATATGTTTGCTGAGTAAGTGCCATGGTTCAATTATTCAGCACATATTCATCCAGAGGAATTCTATCCATCTGTTTGAACCGATTTTAAAGAAGATCATTGAAGAAAATGAACTTATAATAGCATATGGTAATCCATACTAGATTTTCCACTGCATTGATCAACTTATAAAATTCTCTTATGCAAATACAATGCTCACGAGCCAGAGTTTTCCTTCTAGCAACGATTTTTTGTCAGAGGGAAGGAAGAAAAATCACACTTTTCCATTGGTGTCAGTCACATGCAGTACTTCCAGTCCTGCCTAGGATTGGACCATAAAGATGTGACATGTTTCACTTCAGGAGCATAAAGAATTTTGTTTCCTAATTTTTAGAGTGCTTTGAAATTTACTGTTTACAGTGAAATTTACACTTACATTAAATAGATTCAAACAGATTGGATTAGTACAAAGCAGACTCTGCGTTTAATAACCTTATAAAGCTAACCAGTCCTACAATGGTGAGTATAAATTTCTATTTGGGTAATACAGTGCCCTGACTTGTTTTACTTCTCTTTATGGCCTAATAATTATTTTGGTTGAAAACTAAACAATGCATAGTGTCAGAATGTTTCACAATTCATGTTGGGACAGTTTGGTGTGTCATTGAAATCTTAATAGACAGGTTTGAGTCTCTTCATTTTATTTCATTTGCTTTCAATTTTCTTTATTGGGAAGACTTTAATACTGTGAAATATTAATGAAAGAAAATAGTAACAAAAATTAAGAGCTCTACCTTATCTATTCCAAACTATTATTTGGTTTTGTATTCCTACACACACAAATGCCAGAATCTATTATTGAAGGACAAATTCTAAGCATTTTCTCCACACTACTCTCCATTACACAGATCTCTTTTATATAAGTTTACTCCTAAATTTCAGTTTTCCCTGTGATCTCTATGCACTCACCTTGACTGAACTCTTCTCTATTTTTGAAACCAGAAAGCCACAAAAACAAACAAACGAACAAACAAACAAACAAACAAAACTGAGACACCTGGATGAGACTTGAGAAGCAGAGTGACTCTATAGAGTTTAAATAAAATTGAAAACATAATGAGTATGCTGAAAAAAGGTAATCAGTAAATCAAAGAGTGATTCAATTGGCTCAATATGGGAATTATGGCAAGACCACCCAGGACTTACGAAATCTGTAATTATTTTCATTATGTCATGGCTTAATTGATTTGGTCTTTCTTTTTAACTGAGAATGTAGGTCCATGAAAACAAGGGAGTTAAATGTATCATTCACCATCATATACCCAGTTGCTGGGGAAAAATTACTGACATTTTGTTTACTGATACCCTGGTCCCCACCACCACCCTCCCATTTCCCATTCTGCACAATAAACTGACAATTGATGCAGTGGTGTTGAGCAGAAGAATTTCAGTACATATCTCACCTTTCAAAATGTTTTCATCTGTTTTGGTCTGTTAAATGTTGACTTTGCTAAATAGCTCCTTTATTAGAGCAATGATTGGAATAATCTTTTTACAAATCCTGAGAGAGATTGAGACATACATGCACACAGGGAAAGAAAGAAAGAGAGAGAGAGAGAAGAATTTATTTAGTATCTTGGAATCAAACTGGTTTAAAATAAAGGTACAAATAAGTAAATAGCTTAAAAGGAATTTAATATTGAGACAGAAAATTTTACTCTATAATACTATAGAATAAAATTTTCCAAACTGAAAAAAACTTAAGCTTTATAATAAACCACTGTTAAAAAATCCAACACCTTTAATATCTTTCCTTTGGTCCTATTCTACTTTTCTTTCTTGCATTTATCTTTGACTATGTATTTCCTTGCCAACTTTAATTAGCATCTTTTAAAATATCCTATCACTATTCTTGCTTAAAATATTATCTGAGAAACATTTTCTATATTCATACCTTAAATATAAATGACTCAACATGAACTTAAGTGTCTCAATTATGGCAGGTTTTCCTATTTTTTTTCAAAAATATCCTCTGAAGCACAAAAATATAGATATAGAGATAGATATATAATAATGAACCTTTTCCTAGTTTAAGGTTAGTCAATAGAAAGATTTTACTTAATTTTATGGCATTTCCAATTATATTAGCTGAAAAATTGAATTGAGAAATGCTGTTATAGCTGGTATATTTTATATAAGATATATCTACAAAAAGATGTAAAAAGGTAATGCATATATCAACCTATATATTGGGAAGTTTCCTCAGAAAATAGTTATAATTTCTTTCTTCTGAAGAATAGCAGCTGTCACGCCTATAATCCTAGCACTCTGGGAGGCCGAGGTGGACAGATCGTTTGAGCTCAGGAGTTGAAGATCAGCCTGAGCAAGAGCAAGACCCCGTCTCTACTAAAAAAAATAGAAAGAAATTATCTGGACAAATAAAAATATATAGAAAAAATTAGCTGGGCATGGTTGTGCATGCCTGTAGTCCCAGCTACTAGGGAGGTTGAGGCAGGAGGATTACTTGAGCCCAGGAGTTTGAGGTTGCTGTGAGCTAGGCTGACGTCATGGGCACTCTAGCCCAGGCAACAGAGTGAGACTCTGTCTAAAAAAAGGAATAGCAACTAACCCTCTTTGTGGTTTGGATATCAAAGGGATCACACTGTTGTAATATACCAAGCTTCAAAGATAACATTTCGTTAATCAGCATAATTTGCATGTAGAAATATCCTTACTTCTGTCTTTCTAAATTTACTAAAACAAGACAATAATAATTAAATACTTTTACTGCAAATAAGTCTTGGAAAAACTATATCATAGTAATTGACTCCAAGATTGAAAGACATCTCCTATCTGCATATATTCCTTCAGCATTTTATCTTCTATTAATTAGAATTTAACTTAATAATTGTTTTTAATTTTGCTTATTTTACTTTACAATTTTTTATCTCACTAATAAGTTTGAAGCTCCGAAGAAGGCATTTGATAATCTCACTTGCCTTCATATTTCTATATCTGAAATATAGCAGGTGTTTAGTACAGTTTAGAAGCTCATAAGTATTTAATGAATTAATTCATCAGTGACCTCACTTCTGATGCAGTGGCCTTGGAGTTGAGGGGTCAGTAAATCGTTAGCAGTCTTGCTTCAAATAGACAGGATGGGAGGAATGACAGATGGTAATGAAAGAAAATGTTTATAAATAGGATAAATGAAGAACCGTCAGGAGTGTGCTTCTGCTGTGGTTGTTGCACTTATCCCATCCAAATGGCATCTGAGTAATAACTCTGCTTCTTTGTGTTCCTACTAGTCAGACAAGGTAGAAGCCACACAGCTAGGTTCTTACCCAGGAGGAGACATTAACACCTATACCATATATGTCTTATGTGTCTTGAGTAATGTATGTCAATTTGTCTGTCCTGGGAGCAAAGAGATAGGACATTGAAGAGGAGTGCTGGGAAATATATATCCTTGTTATCATTTCTTTTCTTCTCCCCACAAGCAGTAAAAGCTACTCTAAACTTAAACTTGCATGATCAATTAAATGGAAGTATTTCAGTAGGATTTTTAATAATTAATTTTATAGTCAAATGTTGGGGGCTGATTCTGGCGTTATGCCTTATAGTAATCATTCACTATAGCCTGTAATGTACATGTGCTCGTGTGCTGCATGATGCACCGGTAACCAGTATTTTCTTCAGACACGGTTATTGCCTTGGGACATAACAAGAGGCCTGAGTTTTTGCACGTAAGCAAATGTTGCCCAGCTCCCACACAGTGGGCCCCCGTGGTGGGAGTCTGGAGGCCATAAAGATAAGAAGAACATTCCCAAGGTCTGGCCCCATAAGATGGTTGGTAGTCAATGATGGGTAAGATCCCTCAAGGGAGGGACGACCTAAGACAGGCACAACCGTGGGGGCCTGCCGCTGACTGGGAGAGAGCACAAGAAGTTCTTCTGATGGCTGCATTGTTCAATGTTGCTTATTTCAGCCTTGATTTTTGAGTTATGTCCGGCGCTGGCGCCTCAAGTAACCATTACGAGGTCTGAGACCATGGGAAATTGTTCCCTTGTGATACAACTCCGGAATTGACAGTTATTGCTGCTATGCTCAGATGCTCATGTACAAGGAACTAACCTTGGTCTGGGGGGTATAAAAATAAAGCAACCAGTGCATTGGGCACTCGAGTCATGTAAAGTCTTTGTGTGTGTGTCTGTGTCGTTCTTTATGTTCTGTGTTCTTCCCCTGTCCTGTAATTGGGCCACGTCAGTCAACAAATATTCATTGAGTGCCAAATATGTTGGGCATGGTTCTAGCTGCAAAGGATACATTAATAAGCAAATTATCATTATTTGCCTTCAAGGAGCTTATATTGTCATAGAATAAGTGACATCGATTGCTAGTAAAAAAAATTTGACTCAATAATTTGATTAATGACACTATTGAATATTTGTTTATTTTTATTATTATTAACCAAAATCCAAAAGAAAAGTTATATCTGGAAAAAATAAATCTATATTTGCATTAAACTTGTCTATAATTTGACTTAAAAGTTGGCAACGGAGCATAAGGGCGTTT
>VBSM01002912.1:6540327-6576654 GCA_008086735.1 Cheirogaleus medius
CCCCTATTAATGTGGGGCTGGGCAGCTCTTGCCTATTTGCAGAAACTCAGACTCAGACCCTTTGTTGTGCCTTCAAGCAGCAACCCTGTTTGTTAGGTGAATCTTGGCCAGAATGTATGACTCTCACACCGCTCTGGGCTGGGCACGTACTCCTTCTCCTAAGGTTAATTCTTAAGCTACATAATCATATTGCAAGTCCTCAACAGTTTATTTTATAGGTAGAGAGGGGAGGCTGTTTTCTTTAGGGAAAAGGGCACTGGACAAGAAGTCATGTCACTAAAAACTCGGCCACTTGTCCACAAGGCCGAATCAGAAGAATGAAGACAAGTGGTTTGAGGAGGAAGGAAAGAGAGTTTATTTTGCAAAGGAGGAAAAATGATAGACCTTCTCCTCCCAAAGTTCCAAAATTCCTAAAGGAAGGCAGGAAATACAAAGCTTTAAAAGGGAAGGTTCTCAGCTTCAGACAATTACTGTGGTTAACTATTATAATCATCCCATCTCTGCCAAAGATAAAGCCTGTGATCTCCACCAGCTGCCCACTGCAGGGGCTGGTGCTACCTGGGAGTTTTAACAAAAGACTCAACCTGCCTCAGGGATGCAGACCAGGCTGCAGTTCCAAAAAAGAGTGGGGGAAGTTTTAAAGAGACAGAAAATCTTTTTGCTGTGTTTTTTTGTTTTTGTTTTTGTTGTTTTTCAAGCCATTCCCTCTGTAGCAGTCAGGCCACTTTAATCCTGTCCCTGTACCTTTAGCTATGTGAGTGTAGGTAACATACAAGATGCATAATGGCTAATGTTTGACAGTTTACATATTGCTTTAACATCCATGAACTTATTTGATTGGCATACTGCAAATTAGGTGCCATTATCTCTGTCATTAAGTTTGAAACTTAAAGCTCACAGTGCTTAAATGATTTTACCCAAGGTCTTACCTATATGGAAAATGTAAACCCAGAAATAATTCCAGAATTTTTCCCCCATATAGTGTTTTTCAATAGACCACACTATTTCTCATTCTCATTTTGGATGTGAGACTCCAGTGAAATATTAAATCTAGAAGTAGTAGATAAACTATAAAAAAAAGTATAGAAAATAGAAGCTCAATTATTTTCCTAATTATTTCCAAAGATATATCATTTTTTAAAAATTTGGTTAATTCCAAAGGCAGATAATATATATTCATTATAAATTTAAAATAAAATAATTAAAATAAAACTAGTAAGCAAATCTGTACAGTATTGTAGGAGAGGGGAAAAAAAACCTATTTTCCTCAGTACTCATGGGTTTTTAGTTGGAATGGATCCCTGTAGCAAAAGACAGATTAACAAGAGAAAAACAAACAGAAGTTTATTAATGTGTGTATTTCATATATACATGACAGATACACAGGGCAAGAGTAACTCTCCAAGAGGTGGCTGCAAGGATGGCCTTGTTGAAACAACAGGAAAATATCTAATCACAAATTTTTCTAACAAAAGCTCAAGATCAACCTTGAGCTCTCCCTACTCTTTGATGTTTCTCTCCCAAACTAGCAGGCAACCTGCTAGGATTCTGTTTTCATAAACAGGTGAAAAAGGCCCAGAAAGGAAATGTAAATCTTTCTCTTTACATTTTCCCAACTCACAGCTTTTAGAATTTGTTTTACAGCCTCAAGGTGTTCCTGAGAAGCTCCCAGAGGGACAGCAAGGGGGTGGGGGGTAAACTCCAGGCCTTTGTTTCCTGCCCCAAACCATAGCTCAGGTGCAAAAATTGCATGCCCTGCAATAAGCATGACTACATTTCTGAGATAATCAGGTTTCCAGGAACAGAAGAAAGAAGAAAGACCCAGGACTTGATGTCTTGCAACTGCCTGCTAATTACTCCACAACAATTACTATTTTTCTCTTTGTCTCCATAAAAGAAGCTGCTGGCATCTCCCCCTCCTTTCTCTCTCTCTACTTCTAAAGGATAAAATAAGCATTTTTACTGTTATATCTTAATCTCTGCATGAGAAATCTTTCTCCATCCTCACTGCGAGAGCACCTACTCAGCCATTCCACCCTAACAGTGGCTTCAAATTCTGGCCTGTTTGACATCTTCAACAAAGAACAATACATTTTTAGAGAAATACGAAAACAAAGGAACAGGACTTTGAGTCTCTAGGGGCTGCAGCTTGTGGAAAGGCAAATAAATGGCAGCTCAAGGCGAGTTTGTAAAGCTTGTTAATGTAAGTTCCTCTGGTGCCACTTTCAGGCTGATATTGGTGCCGCCCAAGCAGGTTCCTTTGCCCGCTGCCCAGGAACCAGCCAATTTGCCAAGTCAGCAGGTTTTACAGCAGAGAAAAAGTCTTTATTCCAAATAGTGCTAAGCAGGGAGACAGGAGAAGTTTCTCAAATTCGCCTCTCTGTGAACTTGGGAGACAGGGTTGTTAAGGATAGGTGGGTAGGCAGGGATTGGGCAATTAGGTTTGTTAATTAGGGCAAAATTATAGGGGGTACAGGAATCATCTTCTTATGTTATTTCAGTCCCTGGGGTCACAATTCCAGTTGAGTCGGCTTCTTGGTCTGGGCCGCTGGTCTGGGTGGGTCAGTCGATCCACTGCAATGTGGGGCCTGGAAGATATCTTAAAAATTACCTTTAGGTTTCAAAATGGTGATGTTATTTATGGTGGATCATGGCACTTCTCAGCCTCCGTAATAAAATGAGTTAATCCCTCATGATAAACCTCCTATTGGCTTTGTTTCTGGAGACCCATGACTAAAGCATGGTGTTAACTATGATCCGGGAGTCTAAGGGTGCTGTGTATGAAGATACGTATGTGATGATATGTATATGATGGTACGGGATGCTGTGTATGACGATACGTATGTGATGATATGTATATGATGGTACGTGATGCTGTGTATGAAGATACGTATGTGATGATATGTATATGATGGTACGTGATGCTGTGTATGAAGATACGTATGTGATGATATGTATATGATGGTACGGGATGATTTGCCAAACACAACAGGCAGCAGGTAAATGGCTTTCTACATATTTTTCTCCGACAGTTTTGCATGTAATTTGAAACAAATTTATAGGTTAAAAATTCTGAAAATAATTTATAAATATCTAGACTGTTTCAAATTCTGGCTCTTCCTTTGAGTTTTTCACATAACACTAGATTTTTATTTTTAGTGAAAGTTTTCTTTTTTAAGATCGAAAGAAAAAAGAACGGTAAAGATTTATAGACTATGTCACAGGATTCTTAGAGATTACAGTTTCCTGTATATTGCTTCTTTTATGAAAACATTTTTCTTCCATGCCTCAATAAAGTTACTTCTCTTCGACTGCAAGTATGATTTTTTTCCCCTCTTATCTTATGGTATTTTGAATTTTTTAAAATCTTGGATTAAAGGCGCCACACAAACAAACACATAAATATACAACACAACCCATGTAATATTATCTAACTTTACAAGCCTGTCGACAATTTTAGACCACATTCTCTCAGAGAAGGATATACATAAAAGAAAAATAAATTCAAACCCTTATCAGATTCAATAACCTTGGTAACAGCTTCTAAAAAATTGAACACCAAACATAGTTTTATTTCTTGAACTTAATTAAATTATTCTCAACTGATGGAATTGGATTTTTGAGAACTGACCTATATTGTGGCAAAACAGCTACAAAATAACTCAATATAACGTTTTATTAAATCCACATGTCTATTTATGTGAAATTGCCCCTTGGAAACGTGATATGGAAATGTATTTATTAAAATGTACATTTCAAAGATTCTATAAAGCTTATGGAATGTATGTTGCAAAAGACCTACACAAATTATATCATTATTATATTCAATTATGCATGCATGTTTTATAAAACTAAAGTTTTCATAAGAAAATTAAAGTATTTTCATAATGGTAGAAACACACATACACATTTGTTTTAGATGACAAGCCTGAATCTTTTCCTACAGTGATACTTTCTTCCTCTTTTCTTCTGCATTATAAATTGTAACGGTCTCACATATATGAATAATTCTGGGTATACAACATATTAAGGCCACATGAGAGGTATTTAATTCAATAGTATATAAAGTTGGATGTGATAACTTTGGCTGCTACTTTAGATAATGTATCCTTAACAAGTAACAGGATTAATCAGTGAGAGTTATATTTCTGCTCTGCCAAAGTAGAAGTATTTACTTCTACTTTGTCTTTTCTAGTTTAATAAACTGTCCAATGTCTTGCAACTACTCAGCAAATTCTAATTGACTTGAATGACAGAGTCAATATAAGTTAAACTTTGTGAAGCTGGATTTGCATTGCCACAACACGGAGGTATAATTTAATACACTTAATCAGTAACAGGCTATATGAGATAACTGGAAGACAGCACAGCTTCCTGTTGCCCTAACATGCTCATAGCATTACTTTTAAATAGAAATTTCTTAGTGAAATATATATAAACTGTTGGATAATCAAGAATTGTTTAAAAATAAAGGTTATTTTGTATAGAAAACCAAAGCTTGCGCAAAAGTTAAATCTAAAATTTTATGGCAACTTACACTTAAATATAGTTGACAAAATAATTTGGTAGAATTTTCCACTAATGTAATTTTAAAGACAAAATTTCTTGACTCCTTATGCTTTCCACTCTTCAATCTATTAATATATTCTTATTATATCATTAACAGAATTATACTTTACTTGTAATAAGTTTGTTTTTCTTCCTGATGCTCCTCTTTCCATATGTATTCATGCCTTGTCCTTCTAGGGACAGGATTCTGAGGGAAGGGATGGCAGTGTTGCTTGGCTGCTGATTTGATTTTTTTCTTACTGTGATGAAGAGATGTTATATAATGGCTGTAGAACGATCATTTTTCTAGTCAGAGAGATATTTATAAGAACAAACAGGGTATTGAGAAACAAAACTTTCTGTTACATTTAAAAGTGAAATAGATTTGAGAATCATGGCTCATTTTCCATACTGTGGTGAAAAAAACCCCAGCCATCTCTTAATTACTATATCTGCCAAGCATAAACACATGAAAAGTGATCTAGTAAATATTCATAGCTGAAAATCAAATTCAGTGTTCTAAACACTGGACGTTTGATGTACTGTTATTAACCAACCACAACATCACTCCACATGTTTATAACTTAAAGAGATTCATCTTTAACTCAACTTTCAGCATTATCCCCATATAGACACGATAAACACACAAAGTATCAAATCATCATATCCAATACAGAAATGACTGAGTGGAGCCACTGTAATTAATAAGAGTTATAGGAGTCATATCTGCTTCTAGCTAGGATAACTAATAGGATCAAATTTAGATTCTTGTTAACAATGAAAGAGGAAAAATATAGAAAATGATGGTTTTCGTGACATTGGACATAAGGTGATAAAAATGAGTGCCCACTGAATACAGAGAAACAAAAGCAGCAAAACCTCAATTGCCCTGAGACAGCTTCCAGCAGCTGAGGTGTAGAAATGGGGAAACTAATTTGGGAAAAGACAAACAATGCATTTTTATATATCTAAAATTATACTAAGCTAAATTTTTAAGTTTAAATGCTTTGCTATAAAACTTTAAAGCTAAATAGGACAGTTTCATTTCACTATTACTAGTCAGCAAAGTAACATCTGTTCTGCTGTTCAGTTTAGCTTCTGAGATTCAGATCTGAGATCTTTTTGTGGAAAAAAAGTTATTCTACAGTTATATTGTGCATTTAAATACAATGGAAGCCTCTGAACTTGCAATTATTGAACCGTGATATTTTAACTCGGTATACTTTTAAATAAATGTGATATCACACATAAAGTGGTCTGCACAAATTCCATTTCTTAACCTGAAATCCTGATCTGACCAGTGGGACTTTATATTCAAGATGGCATCTCCCTCAGCAAGAAAAGCAATTCATGTTCTCCTCCCTGTTTATGATTCTTTCTAATAATGTTGCACTTCTGGATCATTTGCCATTTATTATGCAAACACTTTGCTTATTTTTCACTCACATTACTTAATGTGACTACTGTAAAGAAAATGAATTTTAGGGAACATAAAAGCTGATCTGAGACTACACTTTCTAAAGTGTCAGCATGTGTCTGTTTACGGCTACAGGCTGAGGAGCATTTGGTCCCTGAGTACTTAGCACAGAGAGATAAAGGAAATTATTCAGATTACTGAGAAAGGATTAGGGTAAAATCTGTCAAAACTGTGTGCTTCTGTAGCTGCTTGATTACATGGCACTTCTGACTGCCTGAATTACAAAGATAACCCTGTCTCTTTGCTGTGCTTCATGAAGCCATTTAGAAATTTAGTCTTTTCTTGTTTTAGTGATTAGTGAAGTAAACAAGTGTATGATGGCTTCCATAGATTTTCCTCCTCAAAATAATTCATTACATATAACATTGGTTTGGCTTTCTCAGTGCTGTTTGAATAAATAATTATCTTATTGGTATATATTTCTAAAATAAAATAAAATATCAATAGCATTTAATAAGTTTGCCAATAACTCTAGAATAATTGTTACCAAAAGCAAACCTTTTCTTAAATGAGTCAGGCATATGATACTAAACTGGGTAAAAGGGGAGAAAACATGTTACAATATATACAGAAAATGCTGCCTTGATGATTAATTCAAGTATCTTCCTGTCTTGATGATTAATTCAGATCACCTCAAACTTTCTTTAGCTGGGGTAATTTCTGTCAATTATGAAGAAAGTTGAAATGTATAAGTCAATTTTGCCTGAAGCACAAACTGCTCCATGCAAAGAAGGCCCACCAGGGAAGTTGTATTAAGAAATTGAAATTACTCACTATACTCACACACATATATATGAAAAATAACTGATTGACTTATAATTCTATAAACTCTATATTATGCACAGTACAATTTGATATGGCATTTGTTTGTGTAAATAAATAAAACTCTAGTATAAATCATTAGACATGTTATAAGTTACTTATATTTTGATTGTGTGGTTATTTAGCAATATTACTAGTCATCGACAAACATGGATTTTACTTGAAATAATTCCTTCACGTTCGTTGCCCCCTCTTTAAGATTAAATATTTAATTTTCTATAATGTCATACCAATAATTTTCATCATTTTTTTAGTCTGGTGACTTAGGAAAATCATTTATGGACCTCTTTATGTTCATCACTTGAACTTTTCTAAGACTTATCAATAGTTAATGTTCATAAAGTATTTAAAAAGTCCTTTACGTACTGTGCCGGTGAAGGTTAGAGTAACTTACGCAAAGAGAGATGTATTTTTTCTCAAGTAATGAATCCAAGGTAGGCATGCCAAGGCTGCTGCACAGGGTTCGATGCTGTTGCATTAGTGTTCTAGACACTTTCCATCTTTCTGGTCCATCATTCTTCACTTGATCTTAGCCAAAAAACTGGGTAATAATGGCTTCATTGGCTTCATTCTGAAGGTCTGAATCTTGTTCTTATGGTCCAAAGATGCTTCAGGCCCTGCCAGATATAACACAAGTATGCCAAATTTAAAATGAGGATAGAAAACCAGTAAAATGTGCTTGCCAGCTGAATCTACTCTTTCTTTTTTTAAGAACATTTTTAAGAGAATCCCTAAAGTGTGATTTCTGCTGCTGTCTTGTTGAAAGGAACTGCATCAAATGGGTATCCATGTCAGGAAGGGAGGCTGGAACATATGGTTTCTATCTGGCCACAACAAAATTGTAAATTAGAATTCTTTCTTGAAGAAAAAAAGGGGGAAATAGATTTAAGGTGAACATCTAGCAGTATTGGATACACATATATTGACTCATTTAATTGTCAGATCAACCCTATAAAGTAGGTGATATCATAATCCCCATTTGACTGATTTTGTTTTAAGGCAGAAACAATTTAAGTTATATAGCTAATAGTTGTCAAAGCCAAGATCCCAGTAGGGTTTGATTTCAAGACCCAAAGCAAAAATCCAAGTCTGGGAATTCTTCACTTATTAAAACCTTACAGAGAGATCCCACTGTGTCATTAAATCTTGTAAACAAAAATAGTGTTGCATTTCTAAACCTTTCCTTTGTCCAATAGATCTCATTTCAACTTAGCATTACTTTTTTTTGGAATATCATTTTATCTTTTTACTTTTTCAATTCTTCTCAGCATCCATCTCATATTACATTCTATCATTTATATCTTCAACGTTAACTCCTTTTTATCTCTGGGTAATCTCTCATAAGTTATTTTTATTATTAATGTTCATGGAAAAGATCTTACTCAGCTTGTATTTGTTTATTAACTTGGTTAGTTGTTAATGTGGCAGAATTGAGTATTCCGAAGATCTCTACCTAGGAATGAGAAGGACTTTTTGCTCCAATTTCATAAAATTTTATTTCAGTGTCTTTATGGTATCTCTTGTATTTAGTTTACATAGCTGTATGTATGAATGGACCTGTGTGGATGTGTGTTTAATTTTATGAAGCAGCAGTACTTTCTTGTATGTTTTTTTCTTCACTCTAGCAGCATAGCATCTTACATGTATTCTGGAATTATTTATAGAATGAGAAAATTCAGAAAAAATATTTGGAATAAAACCCCTCAATTTATGGTTATTATGTAACTCTGGTTGACTCCATATAAGTTTTTATGAGTTGATTATCTAGATATGTATTAGATCCTACTATGACATACATTTGAATTTTCTTGTGCTAACATGACAAACAACGATGATAATATCATATCTCAATTTAAACTTTTAAAATCTGTTTTTCTTCATGGTTATTAAAAACCAAAATGTTTTGAGAAGCTCATGTCACTGACTTTAACAAACACTTTCAAATTACATTTAAGGAATTTGAAAATTATTGTGAAAAACTATATTTAAATTAAAACAGTCTGCAGTGAAAGGCTCCAGGCTGTGTTTACAGTGGCTGACTCCTTCAGTTCTGCCACATTCTGTACCCCTAACTGAAATTCAGTGTAATCATTTAAAAGCAAAGGTTTATTTCACATAAATTAAGCTTGCAGGCTTTTTATATTGGTGTACTGTGTTAGTTTATTCTATCACTAAGTAAAGTAATCCTTTTTAAAACAGAAATAGCTGACTAATATATGTTGTCTACTTAATACATGTTATCTAATGATATTAGTGTATTTATGTTATAATTGTAAGATGATAAGAATAGATTATATTAAAAATGGCAGCATATCATAGAAGCTCATAAATATACTTGATGGCATTCAACATATTATTTTCAAAATGTTAAAAATGAAATAATATTCCTTAATCTAATACAAATATCTATTTCAAAACAAAAGGTGACATTTCATTTCATTTCTATATCAAATGACTAAATGTTATAGAAATCATCATTTATCTTTCATTTTTAAAAAAGTATACATCTCATATATACTTTTTATAAAATAAAAATTAATATATATGAATAGAAAATAACAAAATTTCACAATATCTGTGCCATTTCCAACTAAAGGCATCATTGTACACCCACTCTACAAATATCACTCACACACACTCACTTATACACCATACCCCATTGTCCAAATTTAACTACTGAAACTCCTGTTGTCTTTTTGGTTGTATTTCTCCAAGGTTTTATTTTTCACTTTCTTATACACACAATTATATGTGTAGTTAGAAAGAGGGAGAGAGAGACATATCAAAATTTAGCAGACATTTTATATATGACTATTTCTAAAATATAGCCATGTCCTATATGTTGGTGCACAAAACACTTTTTTTCACTTAGCAATATAGCATAACTATTTCCCACATAAGTGATATACATATATTATTATTTTAGTCATCCATTCATTTATTTATTCATGCAAAACAATTGTTACATGCTTGCATCTTTATTCCCTGTTCTAGGTGCTAGAGATATTACAGGAATTGTTCAGAAACTGTTACAGCAATTGGAGGGCTTCTATTTTGTTTTGGGAAGCAGAAAGAGCCAACTAAGGCAGGTGAGTTTTGAGGGAAGAACTGAAGGGAGTGAGGGATGGAGCATGTAGAGATTTAGTGGGTAAAATTCCAGATTGAGGAAAACAAAGTAAAGTCTCTCAATCCAGAGAATCATTGAAATATGGGATTAAGCAGAATGATTCCAGTGGCTGAAACGTGCTGAATTCAATTGCAGCCACTGGAATAGTCTGTTGGTTATAACTCTCATTTATAAATGATTCAGTGTTAAACTGGTGAATGATAATCTACATTTGTCATTATTTCATAGTTATAAATGAACTCCTTTTAGCATTAAATGTGATGAGAACAACAAAATAGTGTCTGACTCTAAGGGACAATCAATATTGTTATAACTGCAAATAATAAGCCACTATAAATGTTGAAACTCCCCGAGATGGGGCTGGAGACATGTACTGCAGGTCATTACCATACAGGTGAAGTTGATGAGAAGCCAAACAGTAAAATGAGAGAGTGCAAAAGCTGAGGCCTGGGAAACCTGGGCACTGACAGAGTGCAGGGGGCAGAGAAAACAGCCAACAGGGATGGGAAGCTGCCAGGATGTGGAAGGAAAGAAATCCAGAGAGTGTGGCACCGAGTCACTTGAGAATTAGTAACACTCATACACGCAATGGAGAAAATTGAAGTAGCCATATAAAAGAGGTATAGAAGTGAAAGTCTGACTACGAAGTTTTGAAACACATCTTGAAAGTAAGAAAATAGAGACGTTTATGGTAGACTATTGATAAACACTAAAAATCTAAGTAATTTCCAGTGACAGAAAAGGCAGTCACAATCCCTGTGGATTTTATAATCTAAACTAATTTTATTTTCAAAAATATTGATGTCATTAGTATCAGCAAGCTTTTATAAAAGTATTCTATTTAAGACCCTCCCAATAATTCACTTCTCAGATTTTATCGCATGAGCTAGCCAGCTTCCTACCTACCCCTTTAGAGAATGGATCTTAAGAATGAAAGTTCATGATGAAGGACATAAACTTTTATAGAGTGAACAAATATGGACACATATCATATAATGGATATTTATATATGTTAGTTTTCTATTTGAGATCAATATAAAGCAGGTATTGACAATCCTCTTTGTATTTTCTAGATATGCCCCTTTGACTGGAAAAACAAGTGAGAATACTAAGTTGCTTCATGGGTAAAACAGTATGTTGGATGATTGTAAATTTAAAAAGACTTATATTTAAGCTGAGATTCTAAAATGAAATTTCAAGCAGTGAGGATAAGAGAGAGGAAAAACTTCCCGAGAAAAGAAATCCATCAATCAAAACTATTCTAGGCTGAAAACATTTTATAAAATTTATAAAATTCAGAGTATTCATGCAAGGTGTTAATTGAGTCACTTCACTCCAGCTAGGTTAAAAAAAATTCCCTTAGCTTCTAGCTAGGTGATAATTATATTTATTTTTGCAAAATGAAATGACTATATGTGGGTAGAAAATTCTTTGCAAGTAGCTAGACAAAGGCTGAGTAGAAATCAGTGAAGTATAATGACAGATAATAGAATTAGGACAAGGAAATTTATAAGTACACATAATTAGCATTATAACAACCAATCTGTGCATAATTAGTAGTTTTGTAGTGGGTTGATTATTAAATTTTAATCATAGAATTGCTTTGGCTTTATTGCCCCCAAGCAAGAATTTTGACTGCTGAGCTACTTTTTTCTTAGGAAAGTATTAATTTGATTTTTTCTGACCATTAAATTTTAATCTGTTTATGACAGAAAATGCCTTTCTGAAGCCTTAAATTATTTTCTAAATATGGAGTTTTCACAGATTTGTGTTTTCTTTTGATCAAATGGATTTTATAATTCAATCTCAATATTTTACTTTGCTAATGCTAATCATTAACTCTCTCTTTGACGCCATAGCTATGAATTATATTTTACTAGCCATTTTTCCCCTTCATTTTGCACCACACTTCTTGTTTTTCCATTGTACACAAGTGATCATAAATATGCAGGAACATTGGTTTCAACAGCAACAACTTGTTTTATAGGTTTGTCATCTACAGAGATTTCCTGTGAATGGGGCTTTTCTGGATTGTTGAGAGTCAGGTCAGACAGCGACATGCTCTGGAAATGGGACTTTTCCAAGAGCTCCACACAGATCTCCGTCCTGTGCCTCAGAGACCTGTCGTCTTCACAGCTACCATGACAGTGAGGTCCTGGCTTTCAAGGCAGGGGCAGAGCTGGGAAGAGAAGAATGAAAGAATGCAACTAACCCTGATGTACTTTCTAAATTTCAGCAGATTTTCTTGAATAAGCATTGAGATTATCGCAAGCATTTGGTTAATTTCCAGAGTTCTGAAAAAGTTGATTTTGACAAATTTTGCCTTTTCTATCGTTTGTCTCTAAGAAGGGAAAACTGAAACTATATTTTTGAATCTGAAGTTCAGGAGAATACCTAGCCTAGAAATGCTGTTTTGGAACTCAGCAGCATAGAGATGGTATTTTAAGTCCTGAGATCATAAAGGAAGAAACTGTAAAAAAAAAAAGTGGACGAGGTTTTGATTTTTGTTACTTCTAGATATGCACTTCAAACACAAGGCAAAAATTTGGTGCTGATGTCTTGTTGAATTATATCTTATGTGCTTAGTTAGACTCTAATCAGACAAGCTCAGTTCATGTGGGTTCAGGTAGGTTGAGTATTTCCATGATGGTAGCCAATGTACTCCTGAAAGAACCTTAGATTACATTTAGTTGGAGAAAAATTTTTTTTCATATTTGGATGCAGTGCTTAAATATGTTCGATAATTTGTCATTATCTCTCTGAAGAGTGAAAAAAAGAAGATTTTGGAAAATGTAAAATATCTCATCATAAACTTTATTTTCTTCACAATTTTCTCGTAAATAATATTGATATCTTACCCTCAACTTTAAAATTCATGACATTTCTTTGCTGTTCATTATACAGAACATACTCCTGAATAATATATACTCTTGAGAATTACCACTCAAACAACCATTGGAATTTTTATTGAAGATTAATATGGCATTATCTTTGCAGTAGGAAAAGAAAAGGTTTTTTATTTCATCCTTCATTCAAATGCTTTGAATATCAACCCAAGAAAACAGACATTACTCTAAATGTTCCAAGCAGAAAGATGTTTAGTCCACCTAATTGGTCTCTAAAGTGGCCAAAGGACTGGAAGAGCAAAAGAATGAAGAGGGTATTAGCTAGAAATCCGGAACTCAGACAGCAAGTAGTACCTTGGAGATCAGGGCCAACACTGGGGGTTATTACTCAAGATGAATCTTTTATCTCATCTTATCTTCTCTAATCTCCCAGTCATGCCTCCTGTTTCAGTACTCAAAGGAGCACACACTGGCCAGAAAACCCGGCAACTATATTTGACGGGAAATGGAGAAGTAGATTCCCTAGCACCTGTAAGGGTTGACACAGGGCCTGTGGCTTTCGTGCCCATATAACTTATTTTTTGCTTTGAACAACTCCTGCAGGAACAAAACACAACATAGATCTTATTGATATGTGATAGAAGTATTAAACTGTCCTAAAATAATGAATAAAACATTTTTTAGAAGTTCTGACAACTTCGGCCTTCTGAAAAAAATACTGTGCTGTCATGGGATAAAAAGTTCTTATTACTAGAAATGTTCAAGAAAGATATGGGAATGATGAAAACCTAAACATAATTCTTCCTCTGACAGTTGAGACCTATGATTCAAAAATATCACATGTTGTCAAATATTCTCAAGATTCATGGAGATTTCTCCCTTCGACCACATTTAATATCTTTCCAGTCTTGCTTTCAACAAACTATAATTAATTCTACTGGAGCACATATCTTCCAGTCTCACATTAAAAAATATATTATATTCAAAGTAAAACCTTGATCTTGCCCATCCCATGCCCCTAAATTGTTATTCTTTCAAATATAATGTTTAAGTTAAAAATTAACACCATCCCATACTCAATTATTCAAGAGAGAACTCTAGAAGTTCAATTTATATACTTCCTTTCCCATAACTCTATATTCCCTCCATCAGCAAGTCATGTGGATTGTAAAGCAAATTATATATCAAATCTTTTTCTTTCTATTCATTCTGCAGCCATCAGTCTAGTAAGAAGCACCATAATTGGCCACATAGACTATGGCAATAATGTCCCAAATAACTTACTTGCTCTTTTAATCCATTCCCCTCAAAAAAATTATTTTAAAGACATGAAATATATTATTGTCTATGATGTATATAATTATTCCATTGTGTATGAGTCAGCTATTGCTGTGTAACAAACTACCACATTGCTTAAACGTACAATTATTAATTATTTCTTATGTTTCTACTGACCCATTCTAGGCTCAGAAGCCTCACTCATGCATCTGTGGTCAGTTTTGGTTTGGCTAAGTGGCATTGTTGATCTTGAGTGAATCCTATCAACCAATATGCTCAGAGCCTTAGACTTACCTGTCTTGACTATGGTCCATATATCTTATCACACAGCCAACTAGCTCATTCATATTGCCATGACAACAACATAGGATCAGGAAAGACAGTGTAAAAGCATACAAAACTCTAGAGACCTAGGCTTATAACTGGCCCAAGGCTACTCCAGATTCAAGGAATCCACTTCCTTGAGGGAAAATGACTCCACTTCTTCAGAGGAGAAGTAACAAAATTACATCAAAAAGAGTGCAAACATAGGAGGAGTAAATGATTAGAGCCTCCCCCCTCCTTTTTTTTTTTTTTTTGGCTACTTACTAAACATTTGTTCCCAAACCACTCAAAATCAAATTTAAAGGCCTCTATTATCTGGTTCCTATCTATCTCTTCAACTTTATCTTGTGTAACTCTCCCTGACACACATTATAGTCCATTCAAACTAGTCTTTGATTTTTCTCAAATTTTTAGCATCTTCCCAACTCATGAACTACATATAATGTCTTCTCTGTGGAGTGCTCTCTACTTATTTTACATAACTGCAAATATTATTTGCTTTAGGACTCAGCATAATTATTTCATTCACATCAAATGTTTCTCTGGCCACTTATGAAAGCAAATACGCCGCCCCCCCCCACACACATACACAGTTATTCTTAAGACACTGTTTTGTCCTTTATGGCACTAATTATAATTTACAATTCTTTAATTAAATATATTTAGTAACTTTTCCCCCTACTAAACTATAAATTACAGTAAGGACGTAGACTATTCTTTTTTCTCCTCTTTTTCAACCTCCTTATTTTTTTCTTTATTTTCTCCTGTTTCTCGTTCACCTTTTCTTCTTCTTCCATTATTTTCTGATTGTAATTTCATGTATATGTTAGTGATTCATTTTTCCCTTTTTGTATTTTTTATTGACATATCATTTATGTACATATTTTTGTGGTCCATGTGATATTTGGATATATACATACAATACGTAATGATCAAATCAGGGTAACTGGGCTATTCATCACCTCAAAGATTTATCTTTCCTTTGTGTTGGGAAAATTACAATTCTTCTCTTCCAGGTATTTTAAAATATATTATACAATAAATTGTTATTAACTATAATTTCTCCACTGTATTATCAAATAGTAGAACTTAATCCTTCTTTCTAACCATATTTCTGTATCCATTAACCAACTTCTGTTTTTCTTCTTATAAGGTGTGTTTTTTCATATACTTACGAAGATATATCAGTGTTGAAGTGTTAATCAGTAGTCTTTTTTTTTTTTTTGAGACAGGATCTTGTTCTCTTGCCAGGACTGGAGTGCAGTGGTGTCATCGTAGCTCACTGCAACCTCACACTCCTGGCTCAAGCCATCCTCCTGCCTCAAGCCATCCTCCTGCCTCAGCCTCCCAAGTAGCTAGCACTAGATGAGCATCTCGGCTCACCTGGCTAATTTTCCAATTTTTTTAGAGACGGGGTCTTGCTGTGTTGCTCAGGGTGGTCACAAACTCCTGGCCTCAAGCGATCCTCCTGCCTCAGGTTCCCAAGTGCTATTATTACAGGTGTGAGCCACCATGTTTGGCCTAATTAGTAATCTTTTGAAGGTAAGGTTGCTTTTTTCTCTGAAAGTTGTATCATTTTCCTCTTCACATTTGGTTTATAACACACATATTTTAATATACCTTAGGGTAATATTTTTGGTATCTATTCTGTTTGGGACTTGCAGAAATTTTTTGAATCTGTCCATTGATATCTTTCATTAATTTTGAAAAAGTATCTGCCTTTATTTAAATGTACTAATCCTCTTCTTGTTCTGGTACTACAATTACACACTTGGCCATTGTTGCTGAATCCTTCATGTATCTCTTGCTGTTTGGGTTATTTCCAGTATTTTTATTATTTCTGTTCTTCCATTTTACATTTTTATTGACCTAACCTGTATTCCAGTTCACTAATCCTATCCCTTATAGTATGCAATCTACTATTAAAATCATCAAATGGATACTTAAATTTAGATATTAATTTTCAGTTCTAGAAGTAGCATGTTTAGAGATTTTAATTTTCTGGTGAAATCCTTCATCTTTTGATGTTTTTTTCTTCATATTTTTATAAAATACTTGAATAATATAATGATAGTTTTTCTTTTATTTTTTTTACATGTTTCAAATATATGAAATTGAATAGAGAGGCCATACCCAAGTCATATTTGAGATGCAGCAAGGTAAAGCACCACTGCAAATGCCTGGTAAATTTGAAAAATAATAACAAATGTAAAAGTGAAATAAATATTTCATTTGAATTCTTTTTTAACTTTATTTCAGATTCTTTTGCGGGTACAAATGTTCTGGTTACATAAATTACTTTTGTACCATTTGAGTCCAAGTTGTAAGTGTGCTCATCACCCAAACAGAGTGCATTGTACCCCTTAGGTGTGAATTTATCTGTCCCCTCCTCCCTGCTCCCTCCCACTTGATTTCCTATGTGTGTTAGTTATTTCCATACGTGCACATAAATGTTGATCGATTAGTTCCCAATTTAATGGTGGATACATGTAGTGTTTATTTTTCCATTCTTGGGATACTTCACTTAGAAGAATGGGCTCAGTGTCACTGACAGCTAATTTGATACCAGAATGACACATGAAATGGTTTCATTTCCTGGCCTTTCTCTTGGTTATGCTCACAGAGTCAATTCTTAACATGTGTAGTAATTTCCTTTGAATGTCAAACACTATATATGCTAAAAAAAATTGCAAAAACTCAAGATAATCCGCCTCCCTAGGCAAAATTAATGCATCTCTTTTTTTTGTTGTTGTTAGGTAGAGTATGGCTAAGCACTGTAATCCAATCAGAGATTGTGATGAGTTCAGACTAGTTTGCAGTTCTAGCAAAGTCCAATTTGCCTCAGATTTGGCCCTTGACTTCCAGACATTTTAACTAAAAGTGTGATTTCTTCTGGAGGAAACTTCTCCCTAGGAGGCTGTTAACTCTGCTCTGAGTGGGACCAGTTAAAAACCACTCGGCTTTTCATAGGTTTTGCATTTATGTTTTTAGCTTCCCACTGCGCAAAGCCCTGGATTCAGCAAATATCCTAAGGGGAAAAGCTGCTATGTGCTTATGCCCTTTGCTCTCTGTCAATAGCTTTCCTGGTTTCCCATAGGCACCCTTTGCTGGACTTTATAGCAAGCTTTGTGTAAGATTTTCAACCCTTTGCCAGTGTCCAGAATTGCCAAAGACTCCAAAACGTCAGTAGCAGAATTGTCCAACTCTGTAATCTTGTCTGCTGCAATCCTCACTGCCTCATCCACTTCCAGCTGACTTTGGACAAAGTCTTCTATTTAAGGTTTTACTAATTTGATTATAAGGAATCATATAGGGTCCTTCCACTAAGATTACAGACAGACAATATGAAACATATCTTAAAGAAACTGAGCAGTGTTTTTCACCACTATTTATAGTATATCTATGTTATAACACATTGTCATGGAACCAAAACTTAACTACAAAAAGATATTCATTTCAGAATATGAACAACAGGATTTCTAAAACATATAGAACAAACGAAAGGATATAATATGTTCTTTCATTCATTTTAATTCTATTTAATATTTGGGAACATTTGTATTACTACATTGTATAAAGTAATGCACATGAGATTAAAAATTCATTTTATAGTTTCCATTGATTTAGCCTGAATTAAGAGTGCACCCAAGTGTCCAATTTTTCAACAAAATAATTACATATTAAATGCTGTCTTAGTGTGTAGCAAATTATATTGCATACCTCCCTGAGTTATAATATTAAACTGTTATATACTTGTAACAAGATTAACAAAATTCCATCACTTCTGTGAGAACATGCTTTCTTTATGATAGTAATATAAAAGTAAGTTTTAATAAATATTTTGTTTCTGTATTTGATTTTAAGTGAAAAGACTTTGAAATATACATATGAATACACAGTAGGAGGAAATTCTATATATGACGCGCACATATACTTACACACTTAGCATTATTTATATCTGTCTATACTTATATCAATATAAGCAGATATAAAAGGAGAAAAGCTGAAAAAAGATTCATCTAAGCTTTCATCTAATGAAGATTGAAATGTGGCAATTTATTCAATGAAAGTAGAAAATGGTAATAATAAGGAAAAGAGCAGAACAAAATGAAATAAAAGCATATATAATTGAAAAAAATCTGTAAATCCAGAGTATGGTTCTTGGAAAATATTAATGAAGTTGATAATCCCCTATTGCTGTAATAAAGAAAAATATTGAAATTCAAACTTATTAATATAAAGAAGAATGTTGTCACATAATACTGTATTTATATTAAAATCCCTTTAAAAGACTAGCATACATCTGCCAAAATGTATAATATAGAAAGATAGACATACCCAAGCACTGGCCACAATGTGGAGCAACTAGTGGGTATGTATATTTTTATGAACTCCTGGGCAATGACAGGGTCTGAAGTTGGACATGCACATAAATGATAACCCAGCCACACCTTTCTGGGTACATGCTTAATAATAATGTGTTCATGTGTGCCACAGAAGTATGAAGATGCTATGGTAGCATTATTCATAAAAGCTAAAACTTGGAAATAAATGCCATCCAGAATAGAAAAGATTGTGATATGTTCAGAAAAAAAGAATGCAGAGTAAATAAATGTGTTCTGTGTGAAACAACACAGAAAAAAATCTCATAAACATTATACTGAGGGAAAGAAACTGGACATCAAAGAGTAGATACTGTATGACTCCATCTAAATAAAATTCAGAAACAGGAAAGCTAACTTTTATTGTTGAAGTCAGGATAATGGTCTCCCCTGTGAGGGCTGTGACTTGGTACATAGCAAGGACTTTTGGATTCTTGGGCTAATACAGATTGTTCATTTTGTGAAACTTTATCGAGCTTTGTGATTTTCTGTTTAGTCTTTTCTATATTTGCTAAATTGAAATAAATTTTTCTTAAAAATATCAAGGCCAAAAATTCATCATGCAAAACATTACTTTGTTAAGTTTTTTTGGTCTGGAAATACAATCTAAAATAGAATCAAAATATGAAGTAGAAATCACTTGAAATTCATTCTAGGAAGTAAATATTTATGTCATAAACAGAAGTTGGTTTTGGAACCTGGATATTCAATAAACGTACAAAAGGATATCACACTTCATGAATAATAACACCAATGTCATGTTGGAAGGGATGAGGGCTTATTAATTTTTCTAATAGATGGTGACATTGCTACGAATAAGATTTATTATGTTCGTCAAATCAAAGATGCCTGTGATGAATACAGAATTTTTACAGTCAGTACCTGCATAACAAACCTTATTAAATGATGTGTTATTCAAGATGATTTCAATGAGAACATAATGAAGCAAATCTCTTGAAATGTGTTTAGCGGAATTAATTCTGAGGAGTAATGAAGTTCATTAAAGCTAAGAAAATAGTTTCTCATTTTAATAAATATATTTTAAACTTAATAATTTAAAACAAGGCACCCAAAGGACTCATAACCATAGGCAACAAAGGTATGATATGTCAGCTTTTCTTTTGTCATGAGAATTTAATGTATACCATGTTTCCTAAATGTCTATAGTAAATAGGTCAGTAGAACAATATCACACCTCTTAAATGAAGTGGTAGTTACAATTTCCTAATAATAATCATAATTAGTCTTATAATCTAGAGATTTGAAAACATTGAAACTGAAGTATTATATTCTAAGAGTAAAACTAAATGACTAAGTTTTATAGATGTAGGGTTAAAACAGAAAAATCTCAGAAATCTGGCTCCTATTGGTAATTACTCTAACGCTTTGTGTCTCAATTTTCTTATTTATAAGATGGAGGTGAAAGTATACTCCAGCCTAAAGGGTTCTTTTGAGAACATAACAATATGTTACCTACTATTTTCACTATTATTTCGTACTGTCACATATATTCATAATCAAAAGGTATGAGAGAAAATAAATTGCCAAAGGATACAAAACAATTTTGAAATGTAATCAAAAAAGCAAATATTACATTACATGTGAATTGAAGGAGATACTCAACAATAAAGATAGAAATAATAAAATATATAACAGAAAAATATGAAAAAATAAAATAAAAATTAAGAAACCAAAGCATTACACTAACATTTTGAATATGTATAAGCTGCATTCTGAGAGACCAATCTATATTTAAAAAATATGATTTAGACTCTATAAGTCCAAATCATCTATGTGGCCAATTAGTGAAATACTTAGGACTAACTCAATGTTTGGTTTTTTTGGTGGAACACACACCAGCCTCTTACTAAACAAGGTGAAACTGCGAAATAATTCACTTTCCAAGCTTATTTTGCAAAAAAAAAAAAAAAAAGCAATGCCGCCATTAATTAGAGTTTGTTAGAAATAAGCAGAAACCAAGGAGTAATCTCTCTAATGGCAAAAATGTTATAGCAAGATCAAACTACTGGCGATGACAGCTTAAGCATTTGTTGCTTAGCAAATGCATTACAAATGTCTTCAGTGGATCAGTAACTCGGCTTGGCATGAGGCATTTTCTAGCCTCTGTAACATCACACTGAGCTTTCAAGCTTTGGTAAAGATTGCTTGAGGAAACATGATACTTTCTTAAAAATTCCTTTCTAGGCACAGTAAGTTTCTCTTCCCTGACACTAGGCATGCAGAATGGTAAAATGTGTATGGGCCGAGCGCTGTGGCTCACGCCTGTAATCCTAGCACTCTGGGAGGCCGAGGCGGGAGGATCACTCAAGGTCAGGAGATCGAAACCAGCCTGAGCAAGAGCGAGACCCCGTCTCCACTAAAAATAGAAAGAAATTAATTGGCCAACTAAAACATATAGAAAAAATTAGCCGGGCATGGTGGCACATGCCTGTAGTCCCAACTACTCGGGAGGCTGAGGCAGGAGAATCTTTTGAGCCCAGGAGTTTGAGGTTGCTGTGAGCTAGGCTGATGCCACGGCATTCTAGCCAGGGCAACTCTGCCTCAAAAAAAAAATTGTGTATGGAAGACTGTCCCTGCACCCATTTCAAGTTTCAGTGTTGAGGAGCTCCCTGAAAGCACCCTCCTGATCTCTTGTGCCACCCACTCATTCCTGACAGGGAAAGAGAAATTAGTGAACGTGACGCAGACTGCTGAGTCAGCGCCTTTCATGTTCTCAGGAACTTTCTGTTCAAGAGCATATACATGCTGGCAGCTGCCTGGCAGGGTGTTAACTAGGTAGGCAAATTTGTCTAGTTCAGAAGTAAAATAAGTCATTTCCCTACAGATATGAGGCATTAGTTCATCTCCCCATAGATTTAAGCCAGTAAAAGTATTGACATGTTTGTATCACTGTATTCTGGCTTCGGTATCTATTTCTCAGGGATTGTGCATTATGTTGAACTAAAAATTTGAAAAAGGATAAATGAGGTTTACTAATCCCTTAGCAATAAACTAAGATATATTTTGTATATAACTAATCTGTGAACATATATAAATAATTTTTTTTGAGGATATCATTGAAGAAACTGTGTTTTACAGATTAGTGAAATTGACATTGTAAATATGTTATTGATATTATCACATTTCCCTTAATGGTTTAAAAATTGTTTATAATTTTAGCTATTTTAAATTTGATGGACAAAAACTTTATAGATTATTACAGAAATATTTTATGATGCTTAAACATAAGGAAAACCAAAATCATATATAAACTATAAATGCTTCTTATTGCAAATATAATTCAGAAAACTGCATTTTACTTCCTAATAAGTGAGGAAAAATAATATGTGAGGAGGATAAAGTTATATGTTGGGGAAAATAGCCACAAGCAGTTTTTCATCCTTCATGGACTCCATTCATCTTTATTTTTATTACTTTTGTTTGCTTGCCTGAATTCAGCCGCTGACTAGATTTTATGCCTGAGGCATTATCACTACTCTGTGTTTTTTTAACTTTATATCTGAGTTTGGATCATACAAAAGTATATTTAAACTCATAGATTTGAAATTGAATGTTTGATTCCTACCCTTAAACCTACTATGTGCTCCACCCTCATTTCTTCCCTACCTGAATGAATGTCTCCACCAAATCCACATTGGGCAAGTCAGAAATTTGGGAGTTATTATTGCTTTTCCCCTTTATCTTAATTTATATTTGATTTACATCCACATTATATTTTAGATCTGTTCACTGTTATCCATGCCCATTGAGGCTACATGAGTATGGGCTTCAAATTTTCACCTGCATTCCTTATTGCAATTTCTAACTCCTTTTCATTTTTGCTCCCTGAGTCCTGGATACGCCAGGCTGTAGCCAAAGTCATGGTAAAAGTCAAATGCAATCACATCGTGACTGATTACCTAAAACATTTTGAAGACTTCGGATATGCTTCCTCCTAATTTTGTACCTTCCATGCATGTCACCTGATAACCTGCACAAACTCATCTCACGAGACACACACCTTTGCTCACTCATTTCAGTTCTCAGCATGTAAACTAAGCTCTGAAAGTACTTCAAACACTTAACAAATGTTGTTATCCCTGATTTCACAATTCAGATAATGATTCATCACCATTCTTCAAATCTCAGCTTAAATCTTATCTCCTTTTTTTTTAACAACCTCAGAAAAATTAGGTCAATCCACTCATATACTTGTTGTTGTTGTTGTTGTTGTTGTTTTTGGTTTGATTTTTACTTTCGGCATAATTTTCTTTCTTCATAGTAGTCAGTAGAATTCATTAACATTTAATGTGCTTGCTTACTTATTTATAGGCTTCCTGAGGGGATAACATCTGGAGTATTTTCCATTTCACACCTAAAGTCTGACACAGTCTCTGGAACATTATTTGCTTATAAGAAATTTTTTGTCATAGAAAAGTGAGTGAATGCTGACAAACACCTTCTCCTTATTTCCATTTGAGCCAATGGAGATAGTTACCTGAATATTATGACTTCTGCTAAAATTTATGCATTATAAATTTAATTAAGCCCTCACAGATTGTTTTATTAATCACCCTGGAATTCCCATTTAAGTATTATAAACATTTTGCAGTCCTCTGGCTCAGCAACCCTAACTCTCCCCTTCATCTTCATTTGCCTAAACAAATGAAGATGCTGCAATGACAATGTGATCTGAGAAAACCTGATACAAATCTATATAACCTATCTTTTCTGAATCTCAATATGTTCCCTTTAATTTGACTTTGTTTCTCTTTATAAATATTACTACAACATTAATACTGTTGTTTTTCTCCTTTCATTATCCTAAATCATTGTCTCCTAATCACTCTTTCCTCTTCCTGACACATATCTTCGGCAGACTCTCAAACTCTAAATGACATAAATTCAGCACAGCACTTAAACTTCCTTTTAAAGACCTTTCTGAGTAGGTGATTAGCAGTATTCACAGATCTTTTTATTTTATATTTACTTTGTATTCTTCATTTTAAATCAAATTGATCCAATGATTTTCTCATTAACAGATAGAGAAATTTACCTTGAGTTCACATAAACAGTGACATTAATAATGGTTGGAAGCAAACTTTTGTTAAATATGTGTGGATAACTTTATCTTATTCACTATAAAATTTAATCATCTCATTTAAAAAAAAATACATTTAGCAACTCTCCCCATTTCCAGACAAGGGGACGCAGGCTGAACCTTAATTTATCTATATAACTTAGTCTCATTCTTTCCTCTCACTTGAATAGTGAAAGGGCCAAATCTATTCTTTTTCTTTACCTACTTTCTCTTTACAGGTTGATTTTCTCCCAATTTGGGGAATGGGTTTGGGGAACTATGAAAAAAGCAGGGAAAACCCACTTATTTTATTGATGCTATTCTGTCCTCTCCTGGTGCCCGTGGCTAGGACTGACTGTCGCTGCTATCTGCGAAGTTGGCACCCAAATGCTGACTCCATGGTGGATCAAAGGGAGAGTTTTAGGAGAACTTGCAGGATGGAGATCCGCTTCAGTCTGAGCTTTCTCGATGCTCTCTGCTCAACTCTTGCCTGAGTAACACATACCATTTTTCCCCTCTTTGGAAGGCAACTTCCTTACGTTAAATATTTAAAAGAGTGCTTATGCCTGGCTACCTTCCACATGGTCTACTTCACATACAGGAAACTCAAGGATTCTTATTTTGCAATTATTTTTTTCTTCAAAGAAAGAAATGGGGAAATAGAAAATCTGACACATAGGCAGAGGCCATCTGGGAAAAAGAGACACACAACTCATTCAGTGACTTACCACCTCCATAATTGAATACTTTGGAATCCTCCCACATGGTACAATGTGTAGGGAAATAGCTTCACTTTCCACAAAGGAATTAGAAAAAACAAAACAAAACAACACAAAACCAAGACAAAAGAAAAAACTTCCCATTAGCTATATGTATAATGACTTAAATAATTTTAGTGACTATGTCTTAGAGGAAGGAGTAGAGAGATGCTGATAGTTGTGACTAGGTCTGCCTATTTATGAGTTCTTATGATTTATATGTCTTTAAAAGTTTTCAGTTCTCTTTAGAAATATGCAGCTCTTTAAACACCTTTGATTTCTTCTTCTATACTGGTCACAGATACCAAAATAACAAGGCGAGCTGTCAAGTTTATAAACATAAAAAAGTTTTTCCTTATCGAAAATTCAACATACTTTCCATATTGTTTTTTGAGTATTTATTACCTTTTACAAACAATAGCTTTACTGATATATAATTTGCATAACAGAATTCATTCATTTAAAATGCACAATTCAGTGGGTTTTGGTTTATTCACATATGTGTACAACCATCAACACAATTAATTTTAAAATGTTTCCCTCACTTTAAAAAAAACTCTATACATATCATCATCATTCCATATTTTCAGGTGTGTGTGGATGGCAACGACAGTCAGTCCTAGCCAGGGGGACCAGGAGAGGACAGAATAGCGCACAAACACACACACACACACACACACACACACACACACACAGACATGCCGTGACACATTGTTTTATTTGCTTTGTTCCTGCTAATCACATTCTAAAGACTGATTCTGGTTGGGAAGAAAGTAAGATGAAATTTCAGTTACAGTATTTCACTGGACAACCCTGAGAGAAATTATTTTTTCTCCTTCTTTCATAAAATATTCCAGGCATTCCATTCTACAGGGGTTCATGATATTATTTGACATTTTTATAAATAAAAACCCCTTGCAATATATTCCCCAGAAAGTTATGCTGTATTCTGGGTGCTTTATTTTTTCAGAGCAAGACAGATCATTTTTGTCCCCACCACTTGACAAAATCATAATGAGAAATCTCCAATAGTAACATTTTATCATTAAGTGACATGGGTTCAGTGTCTTCTGTGGATTCTGAAAATCAATCTCATTATTTTACAGTCAGACATAATACCTATCATAACTTGAAATGTTCAATAATCACTGTAATGTTACGCCATGGAAGGTTTAAACATATTTAATTGGTTTAATTAATAAGAATGTAATTTTACAATGAAAATATCTCTGACATTTTATGTCTAATTTTTAAAGTCAGGCATACAAATACAAAAAAAATGTAATTAATATATGTATTCTTTTGGCACTCCTCCTGATCTTGACTGTTATTTAAATAATTGTAAAGTATTATATATACATAAATATGTACATATGCACATAGTATAATGTGTTATATTTGTATATCTGTATAACCATGTGTGTATAAAATTGGAGAGAAAGACTATTTAATGCATAAGCTACCAACTTTAAACACCTTGCTGAGATGCACTTGAGGTGTGTTTTTTTTTTTTTTTCCACTTTAGGGTCAGATTTAGAGTGCTACATTATTTACTGCAGGGTTTAGAAGATGACTAAAATTATATGTGATTTTCTGTAATAGTTTTTTTTTCTCATTTTAGCATAGCCAATAGAGAGACACTTAATGACAGCAGTTTTTCATCTAAATCAACTTATAATTTTTCTGTGGAGAAAGCTGGAAATTGGGAACTTAAACAAATTTAAAATGTCTTTTCCATTTTCCAATGACAGAGTAAAAAAAAAAAGCCAGGTTCTAACAGAACTGTAAAATAAGAGCAACAGAATGACTTTTTCTCGATTTCAAAGAGCAGAAAATGTAATTATGAGAAAGATAATTAATTTTGATTTGTTTTACTCTGAAATTTATTCATCATATGTATTCAATTCAAGCAAAAGAAAATATATTTAAGAAATATCATATCACATTAATCCATGCCTTAGAAGTGAGTTATCTTTGTAATATTTTAGAAAATATTTAGAAAGTCAAGATAGAAACCTTCAGAAAATTGTTTTGGAATTTTCATAAAAGTTTACTATTTTGGTGATGCAGTTTTTTTTTTATGGATAGATCTTGGGTGCAGGAGAAAGAAACTCACATATAACTGTGCTTTACAAAGAAATCCAGTCCTTATCAATACCATAAGAGGTAGCAGCTATCTGTTATCCATTCATTAACTTTGGTACAGAAATTAGATTTCTATGTTCTACACTATTCTCATGTCGAAATTTTTGACACTGAAGGGAAATCAGCATTAACAATCACATATATTTATACATACATATACATATGTACATCCACATAACACATAATATATATAATGTTATATATAATCTTTTCCCAAAAAATGGAGCAAGAAGAACTTAGAGGAAGTTTTGACTCAGCCATTTTGTTAATACTTGAAAAGGAACCAGAACAGAAAATATAGAAAATAGGTGTAGGAAACACTTAGGAAAATAGTTACTAGATTTATATCTTGTAGCGCAATGTTTTCTTTCACTTTATGTTAGTGATCAAATTAGTACTAGTAAAATTAGCAAAATTTGATTGTTTATGACACATGACATTAAAGGCTCAATTTACTGGTGTATTATAAAAGAGAATAATTATAACAAAACAATCAACAAAGCACCAGTGAAAACATGCATCAGTTATTTTGTGATATTTCATATTAGAACATGGAGACAATTAAGCAATAAGTAAAGGACATATTGGAGGGGATCGTATTGGATTTTGACTACAGACGTTAAGTAGTAAAGGATAGAACAAATGCATTGGCTACACCAAATACTTATATTTGACCCAATGTCTTAGTCTGTGTTCTGCTGCTGTAACTGAATACTAGAGACTGGGTAATTTACAAACAGTAGGTGTTTGTTTGACTCCTGGATTTGCAGGTGGGAAAGTCCAAGAGCAAGGTGCCAGCTTGTGGTGAGGGCCTTTGTACAGCAGCACCCCATACCAGAAGGCAAAAAGCAGAGGAGCAAGAGATGCAAAAGTCAGAGAAGAGAAATGGGCCAAACTCATCCTTCCATCAAGAACACACTCTGGCAATAACAACCCACTAACCCAATTCTCCATGATCTAATCACCTCTTAAGGGTCCCAGCTCTTAATACCATCACAATGGAAATTAAGGTTCCACAGGAGTTTTGGAGATGACATTCAAACCATAGGGTCAAATAATAAAATAGAAACCACTGAGTAAGGAAGGTAATGAGGAGGGAGGATGCTTCAGTTTTCTGAATAACTACCTAAACTCTCTCTCTTTTAGATAATTAATTCATAATTCAAGAGTGAATGGAACAAAGGAAGTAGAATAAAACTGGATTAACTGAGGAATTGTCAGTGAAATATTTTATTTTTCTCCTGCATAAATGTAAACTCCCTGGTTTCCTGGAGTTATTTTAATAGTTTGATAAAGTTAAACACACACACACATATACACACACACACAAAACACAGATTTTACCACAGCCAGAAAAATAGGCCAAGCAAATGTAAACCCTTCTGTCTCTGGTATCTTTAACAGAGTTAAGTATCAATAAATGAAATTAAGACACCTGTGCAGTGAGAAGATTCTGTATTGGAATGCATTGCACAGCCATTTCAGTAATGTTTGTTCTGTGGCATTTTGTTTCTAGTGCAGCATTCTGTAAGTCTTGCAAGACATAAGTTTGATGAGAGTCAAACTTGAAAACTCCTTTCTTATTGCTTCATAAATAGCAAAGCCATTGTATTTTCAACCACATAAAGAAGAGGCACTTTCTAAAAGTAAATACTAGCAGTGATGATTGACAGGTAAGGTCAGGATAGCTGGGAGATCCACAGACAATACCAGCAGGCCTTTCCAGAAACACAGACTGGGGAGGACTGAGAAACTGCAGGTGGAAGCTATCGCCCCAACTTTCTTAACAGAAATTTATCCAAAGGTGGATTTACCAGTGAATACTGTGAATAAGCCCTTCCAGTGAGCCAAAATAATTCTTTGTTAACTTTTCTGTGTATTACTGAATATATAATGGCATTGTGATAAATGAGCATTTTTTGAACCTAAAAACATGAATCTTTTTTTTTTTAATATCTATTTTTTTTTCTGAGACAGAGTCTCACTCTGTTGTCCTGGCTAGAGTACCGTGGCGTCAGCCTAGCTCAGAGCAACCTCAAACTCCTGGGCTCAAGTAATCCTTCTGCCTCAGCCTCCCAAGTAGCTGGGACTACAGGCATGCGCCACCATGCCCGGCTAATTTTTTCTATATATTTTTAGTCCTCCAATTAATTTCTTTCTATTTTTAGTAGAGACGGATCTCGCTCTTGCTCAGGCTGGTCTCGAACTCCTGAGCTCAAACTATCCGCCAGCCTTGGCCTCCCAGAGTGCTAGGATTACAGGTGTGAGCCACCGTGCCCAGCCAAAACTTGAATCTTAAACGCTTTTCTTCCATGTTTATATAATTAATGGTCAAAAGGTGTGACTCAGGACAGTTGAACAATCCACTTTGTTACAAAAGCATTCATCTGCAGCCGTTTTCACTGTTTTAAACAAAGCTGACAAGCCATTGTCATCAACGGGTTGTCAGAAATGAAACGAAAGCTTTACTGAGATTTTATCTGAAACGTGTACATCCTTTTATGATTCTAAAGTTTGCAGAGTTGTGCCTTGTGATTATGGCTCTATGTAAAATGTTTAAAGCATGTTTTCACTGCAGGACCGCGTCGCTCTCCCATTGCTCCAGTAAAATCGCATGTGCATTATCAGTCTTTCAACCCCAAATATGTGAATAACGGCTGGACTATTTTGGTTGGTATTCTGCATTTGCAACACATCGTCTAGAAAGAAGAACACATCCTCTATAGCAAAATGAACAATTTAAACATAGTTGTGGGTTATTTTCTCTAATTTGGCCAAATCGAGGAGTCCAACTCTGGGCCAAAATCCCATATGTGATCTTTTAGGCCTGACCATAGGCAATTATACATGTTTTACCCGGCAGGCCTCACGGAGAAAGCTGCCCCCCTACACCAAATGTGGTGCACGGACAGCGCATTACAGTCCCTGAAGGGAGTTGCATTCAAGGTCTCAGCTGTCCCTTGCCAGCTGTAGTCTTTTGCACGGCTGCATTTCTAGCGCAGTGCAACCATAGGAGACCTCTTTATTGGGGGCTGTCCCTGATGGCTTCCGCAAGCACCTCTACAGAGACCTCCTTAGAGAGAGGACAGAGAGAGCTTACAGACACTTTTCCCCACTCTGATTCCAGTACTCAGTACTTTTCTACCCTGTCCTTGGGTCCTTCCCCCAGCCCTTGGGTCCATAAAATATCACGAGTCTCCTGTTCAGGACTCCCTCAGCAGTGGGACAGTGCAGCCCCAATCTGTTGTGACACAGTTGACCCTCACCTGGCACCTTTCCAAGGGGAAGAATAGAGCACTGGGGGAGTCCGCGCTTTCTCTATTTAGCCCCTTGCTACAAGGGATTAAAGTTTTGACTGGTGCTTTCATTCGGTTTGTTGTCTTAATCACAGCTTTGACACCTGTCACATCAGTTCTCTCTCCAGCTCAGCTCAGCTTTTGACATGACTATTCTGTCTCTATTTTACACCGAGCGAGCAGACCAATTGAACGCAGCTAAAATGCAAACCTCTCAAGCTCTTTCCTAGATGCAAAAAAATAGTAACAAGCCATTCACAAGTCAAACCCTGAGCCGAGCTTTTCATACATAAAAGTCAGCTTTATCAGTTCACTGAATCAGTTCCTCCCAGGCTTAGGTTTTGTATATTCAAATGGTTGATAAAATTATTCTGATTTCAAATTTAAATCAAAACTCATGGGAGAAAACTGAGTACAGTTTCTACTGTTAGTTACAAGTAGCAGTTAGCTGAGTTACCTGAGGGAGAATGATCATCAATTCATCATTAAAACAAAGCACCTAAGAATAATATGCTATAAAGTTAATTTGAGATTTAAAATATACAATCGATATATAATGCAATTATCATGTTGCCAGTGCATTAATTGATTTTTATATTTAGTTATTTGTATTAAAATAATTAGTTATTTTTTATATTAATTATGTTATTTATTCATAGAAATTGGCTGTGGTTGGTGTTAACTATGCCCATCTCATTAATAATTCCTAAATGTAGTTCACACTTCTGAAATTTTTGTTTGTTTGTTTGCTTGCTTGTTTTTGAGACAGGGTCTTATTCTTCCACCCAGGTCGGAGTACAGCGGTGTCATCACAGCTCACTGCAGCCTTGAATGCCTGGGCTCAGGCAATCCTCCTGCCTCAGCCTCCCAATCAGCTGAGGCTACAGGCACATGCCACCATGCCTGCTAATATTTCATTTTTTGTAGAGACAGGGTTTTCTGGCCTCAGGGGATCCTCCTGCCTTGGCATCCCAAAGTGCTAGGATTGCAGGCATGAGCCACCACACCTGGTTCACCCTTCTGAAATATAATAACAACCATCCAAATGAGGGATTGCTGTGAAGTAGCTATACTTCTAATCTCCTGTTTCTTCATATGTCACAGCAACCATTCCTAGGGAAAAATCAATCAAGAGTTAGTAGGTTAAATAACTCTAAAAGTAATCGTGACCAGCTGTTTAGCAACCTACTATGTACAAATATGCCATTTCAATACCCATACATTTTCATTAATTGCTCTGTAATTTCTCACATTTTATAATATATTGAAAGAAATGAAATCAAATAGATTAAAGCTTTTAATCTAAATAGAAAATGTAGAATGAGGTCTCACCTTTAGTATATTATCTCTAGAAAGATTCTAATACCAAAAAAAGGGAAGATACAAAAATGTTATCATCATAAGAACAAGAATGATGACTAGCATGTGTGTATAATTTGATAACATATTTTATATATCAAGAGATTATCATATTTATCATGTTTCATTCTTTAAAATATACTCCTATACCTTTTTAAATATGTGAAATATATAGATTAGAATTTTAAGAATGTTCTCATGCTCTTAATTAATGAAGATAAAACTTAGACTTTGAACTTTTTTACTTTAAATCTCCTAGTCCTTCCTCTGCTTCTCTATTAGAAGAGCTTACTAAATGAAAATGCTCACTACCAAGCAAATAAAGTCTAAAATAAGACTCCTTAAGCAATTTTCTCTAAAGAACACATTTCATGTAAAACACTGCTACAGCAGGTGATGACCAGGTTTGAACTTGGAAAGCCTTCAATCAATTAAGCAGAGAATATCTAGGTCTTGTATTCCACACAGAGATAATAAGGGTTGTCCCAGTTCCAGCACAGAGGAATTTCAAAATATTAGAAATTAGTGACAGCTTGGGTCACTAAGTAGGAATCTTATTTCCTATATTTTAATGTAAGCTTGATATGGGTCCCTACAGGCTGGGATATACAGGGAAATAGGCAAACCAATTATTTAACTAGGCAAAGAGTTCACTTTGGGACCAATGCCAAGAGCCCTGAGCATCACATGTATCTCTCTGAGGTAACCACATACAATTTCCATACTGTCATATTTTTATCTAGCTTATAACTTTGCATATTTTGTAGCTGTTTGAAGAGTAAAGCAAAGGAAAGCAACTTTGAACAAAGGGCAAATCATCATTCTCACCAGTGTTCAACCGGAACACACTCTATCCTAATTCTATGACTTATCAGAACTAAAAGTAGAACCAACATTTGATCCAGCAATCCCACGACTGCACATCTACCCAAAGGAACAAAAGACATTCTATAAAAAAGACATCTGCACTAGAATGTTTATAGCAGCACAATTCACAATTGCAGAGATATGAAACAACCCAAGTGCCCATCAATACATTAGTGGATTAATAAAATGTGGTGTAATACATACCATGGAGTTCTATTCCGCCACAAAAAACAATGGTGATCTAGCACCTCTTGTATTATCCTGGATAGAGCTGGAGCCATAGTGAAGTATCACAAGAATGGAAAAACAAGCACCACATGTAGTCACCAGCAGTTTGGTACTAACTGATCAACTCTTATGTGCGCACATGGAAGTAACATTCGTTGGGTGTCAGGCAGGTGGTAGGGGAGAGATGGGGATGGGTAAATACACACCTAATGGATACGGTGCATATTGTCTGGGGGAAGGGCATGCTTGTAGTTCAGACTCGGGTGGTTCAAAGGCAATATTTGTAACTCAAACATTTGTACTCCTGTAATACTCTTAAATAAAAAACTTAAAAATTAAATTAAATTAAATCAAAAAAAAGAAAGACACATACACCTGGCTCAGTATTCAAAAAAGCTGAAGGAGGATCTGGGAGAATGTTTAGCAGTTGTATGTCTCCTGCTGCTTCAAAACAATAAGGTGTGCAACAGAAAACAACAACCTATATGAGGTACAGAACACAGCTGCTATTTCACTTTTGCCCTCCAAATCTCAAACAAGAATATCTCTCAACTGGAAACAAACTGGAAAGAAACTCTGGGAAATGTAATTTATAAGTTGACACATTATAACACCATCACATACATAGTTGCTGCATTTCTCTGTTTTCCCAGAGAAATTCTTTTGCATATCACTTTCATATGCTATGTCTACATATCATTTTCAGAAAAGTAGACTCTAAGTTATTTTTTTTACTGCATAGGATTAATTCACTTATATGAATGAATGTTTCCACTTTAAATGCACTGTTTGGAATATTGTAGATGCAACATTTCTTGTGATAATTCATTCAAACATTTATATTAGAAATTTTTAGTTATGGTTATTTAGTTACAATAATAGGCACAAAATATTATAATCCTATGAAATAAGGAATATGATTTATATATGTTTACTGTATATATTTCTACATATTTTCATCCAATCCCCAAAATTGACTCCAACATTTCCATTTTCTTTGTCACTTGGCCAGTGATTTATATTCCAGAGAGTGAAGCTTAGGAGATCACATTTTTGACCTCTTTGGATTTGATAGCCAAGATACCTGTAAGTTACAGAAATGAGTAAATTATTTAATAACTCAGGCCAAAACATATGTTTTCCTTTTCCTAAAAGCACCACAATTTTCTTTGAAAGCTGATGGTTTTTCTATTGGATAAAATTCATCAAAAAATCTACCTTTTCCTAATAGAGAGAAAGGCATTTAGCTCAAGCTAGGCAATCATAGGTACATAATAATTCAAAAATAATTATTGGTCATGAAGACAGCTAGTGTACTAATTTTAATTAATAATTAGCAAAATATCAATAATATTACTTAATATTCCAAGGAAGCTTTCTAAAGATCAAGTCTGCATACCCCGCCCCCAGGCATATGTATTAACTGATACTCTGTAGATAATTTATTTTTACCCTGCCAATCCTAGAATTGTAACTGATAACAGAAGGTCAGTGCTGTAAAAAAAAAATCAGAGTTGGCACAATAGATGAGCTGGAAAGAATAAATATCATGTGGCATAACATATTCCCTTAGATAGTCAGGTAACCATCAATTCCCATCTAATCGGGTCAAGAAGCTGAAGGCACATGCAATTTATCATTTAACTCTCTTCACAAATTTAAGTCTTCGCCAGATATTGTTTTGTTTTGTTTGTAGTCATAGAATTTGACAGTTATATACAGTTAGAAGTATTTTTTTTTATTTCAGCATATTATAGGTTTACGAATATTACGGTTATGTATATTGTCCATGCCCCCCCCCTCAAGGCAGAGCCTCAAGCATGACCATCCCCCATATGTTGCACATCTCACTCATTATGTTTGTATATACAGTTAGAAGTATTAACAATAGCATATAAGAAAAATAGACCCAGAAACTTGGTTTTTTTTTTTTTCAGACTGTATTTTGGAGAAATTGAAATTGAACGTAACGGCCTTATAGAACAACAGTTTTGAAAGTGTGATCCACAGACTTGCATGAAGACCCCACAAGATTTTTAGGGGTTCATAAGGACAAAACTATTTTCAAAATAGTATTAGGATTTTCTTTCAGAATTAACATTTGCACTAATAATACAAACTCAACGGTGAGTTAAACTACTGACTTGTGCCTTAGCATGCATGAAGGGAGTGGCACCGGACTCTTAGTAAACACTGTGTTTTTCAACAGCAAATGCTCCTTGTAAGAAAAGAAAAACAAAAGACAAAACAAAAAGGTTTTATCTTCAATGAAGATATAAAACTTAATATTATTACATATTGGCAAGGGTGTACATGCATTTTTAATATTATGTGTGAAAAAATGTAAGTATGCATAAAGTACTTATGGTACGTAAGAAAATACAATTGTTGCCTTAAGTAAAAGCACCTGTGTGATTGATGTGACAACTGAGTAAGTCACCTTTTCAAATGAGCCACAATTTTTACTTGAAAGAATGAGAGGCAGTGTGTGCTTATTCGTGTTTATGTACTTGGCAGACGTTTTCTTGAACGTGAATTAAGTGAGCTGGACACTGTAAGGAAAACAACTTAAAATCTGAACTTAAGAGTAATCGTTAGAATTCTGGACAGCTTGTATCCACCAGTCTGAGCCTGACAACTCTCAGTGCTTAAACATTTTTCTGATGAGAAAACTAACAAATGCAATTATTTTTATATTGTATAATGAAATGTATCAACATTTAGACATTTTTTAAGATGCAATGAACTGATATTTTCTAAATGACTACTGTTATAGTACAAAATCATGCATGAGTAAAATTTTAATTCAAAATATAAGTAAATACAGTGGACTTTAATGTGAAACGCTGGAAAAAGCTCAATGCATAGTTTCAGATTCCACATTGAAATTAACTTTTGAGAAACTACAGGTTGTTATATTTTGGTGCAGCATCAAGGGAGAATATCCACAATTATCTGGAAAAACATACTTGAAGATATTGCAAACAATTCCATTTCCCAACTAATTTTTATGTAGAAAGATACTTTCACAAAAATATTAGTTATGTTAAGATGTAATAGTTCGTTAATATTATTCTAAAAATTACAATATATATATATATTTTGATGTTACTGTTTACATTGCATTAACTACCACCTATACCATATAAGTAAAAGTTCATTTAGGTACTCAATTTTTTTTTTTACAGTTTAAAAGCTTTCTGAAACTAAAAAGCTTGACAACCACTGTTAGAGGGTAGAAATGTGTAACATAAATACACTCTCTGTGTTGGTAAAACTCCTCTATACTTCTATGCAATCATTCATTCATTTTTTTCAACAAATGTTTGATGAACAACTATAAACACATCAACCAGTTTTGTAGGATCTGGGGTTAAGGAAGTGAAAAAAAAATAGACAACTTTTCTGCTTTTATGGATCTTACCTATTGCTGCTGTTTTGTCTCTCCCTCATAGTGACAGTAACCACCATCCCTGAGTCTCTTACTGCTTCATCTCCTGCTAATGTCTTGTTTCCCTTGCTCTCATTCGCTTAGGGCTTTGAAGATGTATGTAAAAAAATCTTGAAATAAAATTTGGAGATTTTAAAGGTTTTAAATTTTGTTTTTATTCAAATGTATTTGACATATTACATTATTTCTCAATTTTTATTGCAAATATATCCAGGGTTCTCTAGTTTCTGTCCCCCCATATCTGTACATCTCTTTGCAGAAGACGTATCCTGCTGAGAGTAAAGTCTGAGGTGGGGAATAGGTCAGTCTGGCAAGTAGATACTAGAGAATTATTATTAT
>VBSM01002912.1:6590822-6613131 GCA_008086735.1 Cheirogaleus medius
ATGCTAACAAAACGGAAGGGCAGCGTAGATGTGGAAAATTCTAACCTTGCTTCCCAGACTGAGAATGTTGTGAGAGAATATGCAAGATTTAAAAAGCAAACAATTATCTGAAAAAGAGGGCACGATTTTTCTCTCAAACGTTAGACATCTGAACTATGGTATTTATACTGGGATAGTTCAAAGGCTCCATAGAACATTTTTTTACAAAAAAAATTGAGTAAAACTGGATCAGCTTGCTCACAATGTCGGAGTGTAGATCTGCTTTATGGAAATGTGAATTTCTGCAGAGTCTTTCCTTGCCATGGTCTCTGCTCACACAGCAAGCACCACGGCTTCCTTTGTATGAATAAATGTGTCAGAGGAGTACACTGAAATGTAACTTGTTTTTGCCTTAAATATCCAAAAACTTTCACCAAGATTATGCAACAGCTTGTATTTCACCCTAGGAAAAATAGTGCATAATGCTCTATACCTCTGGATTCCCAGAAAATTCACTGAGATAGTAAGTCCCTGAATGTCTTGGCATTTATCTTCTACTTTCTGATTTGTATGAATTTTGATAAGGCATCGAAAATACCCGCAATTTTTTGCTCATCAGGTCCAATCAGCTTAATATCATCAGCATTATGGGCAAGATGATGTTCTTCAAAATGTCAGTGTGATAATCTGCGGGATGTCTGTCTAGATGGTTACAATCTTCGTAGACTATTGTGGCATAGATCAGAGGAATTGAATTAACCCAAAGGCGTGTCTGTAGAGATGTATTGACATGTCAGACAGGTAAAAGTAAATGAACTCTGGCACGGCTTCACAGAGAGCTAAACACTTATGAGTACCATAGCTGAATATCAGTTGTTAGGATCTGTGTTGAATTGCTATAGGAAATGGTAGCTAGACCTGGAGCCAGCGCCCCATAAATAAATTGTAATAACTCAGAGTCATTTTTCAAGATCAGTCATTTTTCCACACAAGCCAAATAGACAAGTTAAATGGGGATGTAATAGGCATGACCACTCCTAAATTTTTCAAGCTTTTGATGGTGGCATTAATCTCTGAAATGCCCTGAGGAATGACATATTACACTGACAGAGAGAGAGCCGCGTCAACACCCTGTTCATTCCATTGGTCAGTGTAGACTCTTGCTATGGCTGGTTGACTGGAAGGGCATTCTCATTCTCCAGAATTAGTGTTATTTCAGAGCTAGTGTCAAGTAATTCACCAAAAAAAAAAAAAAAATTGATTGTTGTACCTTCTATATTGCTAAGACACCCAAATAAATGGCTTCAATTTTCTTTGGAGAAGCTAAAAGAAAAATTTAGAGTATAAATTTTTGGTTGAGTAACAGGATATTTCCATCAGTGTCTTGCACTATTTATCAGACAGTTAAGAATCAATAGGAAATAAGCCTAAGCATTGGTACCTAAAGATACGAGTTTTCAAGGAAGTGATTTTAGTTCATTAATTCTATCAATTTAAGATGTCTTTAAAGGTATTATGTGATTCATAAGCCATAAATAAAAGATTTTTTATGTTGCTGTATAATCACATAAGAAGCTGGTAGATTATCTTATGGACGTTTAAATGAATCCTCCTTCTTTTATGGATATTGATAATATCCTCACATTTCCAAATATGCGGCAAAGATAGTTATATTCATTTGTGTTCATTCAAGATAGTCAAAAACAAACTGGTTGAAATTACAAATGGATTTCCGTTAACAGATTATTTTCATATATTATTAATTTTATTAACCTTGGGGGTGGTTTTGCAACATTTAAGCATTTTGTCTCTTTTACTGACTTGTTCTATTTAATTTTCAGTGAATTATGCTTGCTCTACTTGTCACGGATTTTTAGATTTTTCTTTCTGTTTCTTCTAGAATTGTCTGAAAGAAATTGATTGCCAACAGTTGTTTAGAAATTGTTCTTCAAACATTAGTCCCCACTCAAATAAGGGCATTTAAGATTTTTAAAAGCTATTTAAGGAATAATTTCAATTTTCTTAAGTGCTTTTATTTTTAAGATAAATTTCATCTTATCTCAATTATATTTATATTATCTATTTAAACAAGTTTTTAGCACTCTTTGTACATTTTTATTTTGCAATTAAGAAGCTTTTTCCAGTGACATTTTATGTATAATGTCTAACACTCCATTTCGTTATATTGCTATAATTTAAAACAATTTTTGCCTTCAAGATTGAAGCTATAGAAAGACGCACGTGCAATCTCTGCTCATATTGAATGACACGTTTAAAAGAAGAAAATTGAACCAAATGCTAAGAAACATACACAGTTTTGAAGCTCCCCCTAGAGTTTGAAAGAAAAATACCCCCAAATTCTGATAAAAGGATGAAAAACACTTACAGTTTAATGAAATTGGCAAAATCAACCCTGTAGTGCAAAATTACAAATAATTGAAAACTTATGATTAGAAGTATTCACTTTTGATCTAATTTTTATTCGGAACAATTTGTTATTCTGATCAATTTATGGAATCAACTAAATCTTTTATAATTATTTCACTTATGTCTATATAAAATAGTTCTGCATTTGCTGGTGTCCGCCCTAAATTTCAAAGTCAAAAGGAGAAAAATGCTGTTCAAGGTGACTGCTCATTAAAATTTCTTTTTTTCCTCCTTATCTATTGAGTTTGTGCTACAGCAGGACCTCAGAACATGTATGAATATAGTTTTCACAATATATGCTTTTATTATTTACAAGTTTAATTTCCTGTGAATAGGGAAGATAGAAAAAACTAATACTCATGTCCCTGTTTTAGCAGAAGAAATAATTAAATCAACACTTACTGACACATTTCTTTATTTGAAAACATCTCTTTTTTTCAATATTGAATTTTTAAAGATAGTCCCAAAGACATGATTTAACTTTCTGGTAGCTATGTGTTCCCTTCATCGTGTGAAGCATAATTTATTGTGACACTTGTAAAATGGTATGTCAGATAGTAAATTTAAAAAGACAGTGTTTCTGATACAACAATGTGCTAAATTTTCTTGCTAACTTACCTCACCTTGACAAACAGAGCTCTAGGTTAAGGGAGTTTGGTAACTACATAATCCTGAATAAAAAACAAATTTTTCCCTCTGTTGAAATCATTCCCCTTCTTCTTCTCTTTCTTCCTCATTCTTCCCCCCTTCCTTCCCCTCTTCCTCCTCTTTTTCTTTCTCCTCCTTCTTCATATATATGAGTTGCAGTACTTGAATAATAAAAGTATATTTTGAAGTGCTATATGTGCTAAGAACATAGCTGAATAACAAACTAAAATCTTAGTATGAAAGTTTTATCTTAACTTTAACACTCCCACTGCTCAAACAGCATCAACTTCAAAGGAATGTCCCTCATAATCAGTCAGCATTTTTTAATATCATTTGGTGCCAAAGGCTGTAATTAATATACATCAGCAATATGCACTATATTTATAAAGTAAGAAACAAAATTTAGAAAGAAAAACTATTCAAAGAAACAATACTTACATATGAAAAAGAAAGTCATAAAGATAATAAAACTTGCAAATACAAGGTCAAAATACCGGGGGCTCCTCTGGAGCCTACTCTTAAACAGTTAATTTTATTTTTCTAATTATTTCCTCTATTTAGTAACAATTTTGGCCTAAATTTGTATGTAAGAGATTCCTTACAGCTTTAAGAATTTATAATGTTGAGATTATATAAATATAACAATATAAAAAGATATTAAGATATTAAGAGGTAAAGAAAAGTGAGTGAGCAGAGTTGAGAAGAAGTAGTAGTTTTATTTTCAGTCATGAAAGAAAATTTTTAACAACAAATATAGATATATTTGAAACAATCTCAAAATCTAAAAAAGTTGTTTAAAGCATTCAATAAATTCCTTCTCAAAGTAGAAGTCATAGCACACTTTTCTAACTGCATTGCAATAATCTGTCACAAATATTTATTGATATTTTAAGAAGTATCACATTATACCAGTGCTAAATTTTAAACCAGTGAGCCCACCTGCATTATTGAACTCATCTGGGAATCTCAGAGGATACAAACTTAGAATTGTGCATAATATAAAATTGCAAGAGCTGAAACAACAAACTAAAATTAAATTAGATCAACAAAAATTCTTTAAAGAAAAAAATGTCTTTCTACCTGATTTTATAAGATAAAGCTTCTGACAGACCTTGATTATTCTTTAATCACATCAGCAATCTGGAGGCCCTATGTCTAAATGGAAGAAAAGCCTTGGACTTCCCCAGGCAAGTAATATATTGATCAGGTTCTAAACAAATGGATGAGGGCTGTAGTACATTATGCCTGAATCAATGCCATTTGGCTCTGTCACTTTCCAGGCAATAAATATATATTTCTTTTTCAACCGAGTTCATAATATAGAATATTTATTTTTCAATTATAATGCGATCGCATTAAATACTTATTATACAACTCCCAAAATAGGGTGATTGAACACACTAAAATGAAAAACAAACAACAAAAACTAGTCTGCCAATATTAATGTATTCCTATTACGTTTTTCTTTGTTGAGAAATACTGAAAAAAAATCATTCTATAGTTCCACAGAGAATTCTATCTACAGAGCGCCACAGCAAAGACTCATAAATTCTCTGGACAGTGACATCTGGGAATGTTCCAGACAAAGCCTCATCTAACATGCAATCCGTGTGACACTTGCCTGGAAGCAAAACTTCAGAGGGAATCAGAACATAGTCGGGCTGCTCTTTCCCAGAGTGCCCAGAGAGTCTCCTACAGCCCCACCTGCGACACTATGCCTGAGTGACAATCTTATGAAGCTGGATATCTGTTAGCATGTAGTATGTGTTCCTTTATCTTCCCTGTCTGGTTTTAGGTATGTTCTATTCACAGTATTTTAACCTATAACTCCATATTTTGATCTGCTAAATTTCAGCCTCTATTCTTGTATTAACCCCAATAGTGTGAAATATACCGGAGGAATGAGATCCTTGAGTCGTTCCCTTTGTTTTGTTTTTTAATTGTTCCTATATCTTGAAACTCTAGGGGAAAATACACACACACACACACACCCATTAACATATGTATATATACAAATTGGGGAAGTAAACAAATCACATTTCATACATCTTTATATAGATAATTGTGTGTCATGTAAACTTGTATATTTTTGAATCTTACACTTAAACTGACATGACAATAACATCTCAAAATCAAAGTTGTCATACCCTATGAGCTTCTGCCAATCATGCATTTGAAAATCTTTAGTTTATATTAACTATTATACCATAGTTACTAAGGATAACATAATTTGGTTTGCTAAACAAAAAAAGAATCTCAAATTTATTGAGTATCTGTAACTGATATTTTCTAAATTTCTTGCATGGATTATCTCATTGGATTTTGACTAGTGCTTTCTAAATTCCTTGCATGGATTAACTCATTTAATTTTAAGTCTAGTTCTGTTGTATCCAATCTACAGATAATGATTGAAGCTCTAGCAATTATGTAATCTGTTCAAATCCATCTGAGCATTCAGTAGTGAAATACAGACACAATGCTATGCAGAGGTTATCTGAAAAGCAACTTCTCCAGCCAAATGAATGCAGTAAACTTATAGTGTGGTCCTAAAGGAAATATGCTAGGGATATGTTTAAAAAAACATAGTTATTGTAAATTAAGCTTCTAGATTTAATATCAACAGTTTCAGACACTTTTCACAATAAAGGAACATTTTGACATTTTTTCTGGGGTATGTAGGTGTCATCTATCTTCAGGAATATGGGGTTACAGTAGAAGCTGCAAAGCAGAGGCTCTTGGAACAGATCTCAGTTGAAAGAAGTAAACATCAAGTAGTTTCCAACTAAAGTGAAATTCACTTATTTATATATTTAAGAAGATAAGTGGAGACATTGAATAGGAGTGTATAAACATGAACTTTTTAGAATAAATAGCATGATATTGAACCATATGCTGGTACACAGGAAATAAATTGACTGTTACATAATAACCTTCTATGCTGTGACCTTTCCATGTCGCTTAGTTCCAGGAGGTTTTTTACTTGTTGCTGTTGATTCTTTGGAATTTTACACATAGTCATCTGAGAACAAAGATAATTTCATTTCTTGTTTCCCAATCTGTACACTTTTATTTGCTTTTCCTGTCTTACTTTTTTGTATCCTGATAATGGTCTGGATTACATTAATTGAATTTCAAGTTTGAAACAGCATGCATACCTGAAATAAATCCAACTTGGTCTAGGCATATTATTTATATATATATATGGTATATATATGTAATTTATGTATATATAATATATATACTTTACATATAAAATTGGTTGGATTCAGTTTACTGTTCAAGATTTTTGCATTCGTGTTTGTGAGAAATATTGGTCTGTAGTATTCTTTTATTATAATGTCTTCATATGGTTTATGCACTAGCTTAATGCTGGCCTCATAAAATTAGCTAGAAAAAGAAAAAGAAGCTAGCTTGCTTCTGTTGTACAGAATTGGTATTATATTTTCCTTAAATATTTGGTAAGATTCACCACTGAAACCGTTCAAGTCTGTTACATTTGTTTGGTGGAAGGTTATTACCTATTGATTCAATTTTTTTATAGGCCTCTTCAGATTGTCTGTTTCTCCTTGTGAGAATTTTGGTAGTTTGTGTCTTTTGACAAATTGGTCCATTTCATCTAAGCTATCAAATTTGTGGGCACAGAGTTGTTTATGATCTTTCTTTATTGTCCCTTTGATGTCCATAGGATTAGTAGTAACGACTCTGTCTGCTTTTATTTCTGCCATTGGTAATTTGTGTCTTCTCTCTTTTCTTTTTTTTTTTTTGCTAGGGTAGCTACAGTTTTATTAATTTTATTTATCTTTTCAAAATACCAGTTTTGGGGTTTGTGGATTTTCTTTGCAATTTTTCTGTTGTCAGTCTGACTGATTTCTACTCTGATTTTTATACCTTTTGTTTTTTCCACATTTTTGCAATTGTGAATTGTGCTACTATAAACATTCTAGTGCAGATGGCTTTTTTTATAGAATGTCTTGTTTTCTTTTGAGTAGATGCCCAGTAATGGGATTGCTGGATCAAATGGTAGTTCTACTTGTATCTCTTTGAGGTATCTCCATATAACTTTTCACAGAAGTGGTACTAGTTTGCAGTCCCACTAGCAGTGTATGAATGTTCCTATCTCTCTTGATTAACACTTATATAGTAGTAACATTCACTGGGTGTCCGGCAGGTAGGAGGAGGGAGGAAGGGATGGTATATTCACAACTAATGGTTGTGGTGTGCACTGTCTGGGGATGGACATGCTTGAAGCTCTGACTCAGGTGGAGCAAAGGCAATATATGTAACCTAAACATTTGCACCCCCATAATATGCTGAAATAAAAACAAAACAAAAAATTATTTTGTTCTGCTTGCTTTAGTAGTAAATTGTTCTTCTTTCTCTAGTTTCCTAAGGCAGAAGCTTCAATTATGAATGTTAGATCTTTCTTCTTTTCCAACATGTGACTTATAATGCTATAAATTTTCTTCTAAGCACTGCTTTTGATGTATTCCACAAATTTTGATAAACTGTATTTTAATTTTAATTTAAAATAATTTTTGGTTTCTCTTAAGACTTCTTCTTGACCCGTGTTTTTAGATAACGTTCTTTTATCTCCAAATATTTGGTGTTTTCCAACTCTTTGTTATTGATTTCTAATAGATTTCACTGTGGTCTGAGAACATACTCTGCATGATTTCTGCTTTTTTTTAAGTTTGCACCTTTGTGTTTTATGTAGAATGTGGTCTCTCTGGGTGCATGCTCCATGGGAGTCTGAGAGCATGCATAGTTTGCTACTGTAGATGATGTACTCTGTGAATGTCTTTAATTTGGCCTGTAGTCTGTGTCGCTATGCTGTGATCTTCACAAGTATTTCTCAGCTTCTCCCTCTTGTGTGAGACAGGAGGTTATAGCAGCCTGAGGTTTGGCAATTTTTATGCCACCACATTTGATAAAATGCTGATAGAGTATTTCCATTCTTGAGTAGGCCTTTGTTTTGGAGAACACTCTGGGTATATTTTCTTTTGAAACATACCCAGACTACATTTTCTCCTCATCCTGCCGTAAAATACCAGAGTCGTTTCTTGGCTCTTCAGTATGAGAACTTGGTGGGCTTCTTAAAAGTAAAACCCATAAAGATATGGGGGACCCCTCCCTTAGATGGCCCCAGGAGTTTCCCACTCTCAGGCTGGTCCACACTCAGCTCCTGGAAATTTGTCATAATTACCAGTGAAGTGCTCCTGCCAGTGAATTGTTCCAGAGGCTTCTCTCCCAGGTATGAAGATCTGAACTGTGATGCTCTGTATTTACCTCTCTTCAGATTTTAGGATGGCAGGTGGCCCTGCAAACTCAATTCTAGGATGGGTCCAAGAAAAGCCATTGGTTTTCATTTTGTGCAACCTTTCCTTTTGTTGTTATAAGTACAGAAATAATGACTTCCAAGTTCTTTGCATATCAAATTTGAAATCTGTAAACACTTGGAAGAAGCTGAAGCTGGAACACAAAGGTAGAATTTCTTCTCACTGAAGGAAACTTCAGTTTTGCCCATACATTTTGAGCATATAGTCAACTGGAGTCCCAGAAAGCTTGTCATGTCTTAATATTTTAAAATCCCATTCCATTTCTTATTAATCACTTGAGATCAAAGAAAATCTTATAAATCTTATCAAAGAATATCAGGGGTTTCGACCCATGTTTTAGATGGCAGCAACCACCCTAGTGGATTTTAGTTGTCCATCTCGTGCTCAGCATTTAGAATGTTTATTTTTTGCTCTGAGAAGATGTTGATAAACAGGGGAAAAAAATGTTAAACCAGGCATGTGAACCAAAGGTGAATTCACCAGAAAAGACAGGACGCCTTCGCAGACCAAATATAAATTCTGTAGCAACCAGAGTATTCTCTAAAAGAACACTTTTGTATCAGTAAGGGCTTGCCACAAAAGACAAAGGGGGATGCAAAGCCCCTCATTTAAATCGGCCTTATAACCAAATCAGATTCTGAATAAAGTATTAATAAAAAGCAATTCATTAAAGGAAGGGATTTGGAGAATTGGAGAAGAGATTCACCAGGGCAGAGAAGGTGACTCGGGGAAACGGAGTCACGAAGGGCTCTGTGGGCACCACGCCCGATTCCAGGGGCCACTGCTCCGTCTGAGGTCACCTTCAGCTCCACTTCTGATACACCAGATTATGTCAACGTAAATCACAGGGAGAGACTCTACAAACAGTGATATTTATTCAGGAACAGGCACTGCGATGGGAATGTGAGAACCATAGTAAACTATGTGTGTATTCAGGGAGGTAAAGGGAGACAGGATTTTAAAAGAAAAACGAGGAAGATTACATAATTGTTTTGAGATCATTATTCTTAGCCACAAAGATTGATAACAATGGAGGTGCTGGTCAGAGTTTGGACAAGCAGTTACTGGACAGATGTCCTTGTGTGTGTGTGTGTGTGTGTGTGTGTTTAAGGTTGTGATGGCCTTTGTGCAAGGTTGTATTAATAGTTTTTCCATTCTTATGTGATAGTTCCCATTATTGGGCATTCCTGCATGAGAACCCTCTCTTCATGGCCTTCCCTGGCTCCATCAGTCATGGTTTTTAACACAAGAGACTCTTGATTCTTGAAAACTTTCACATTACTACCTGAATGTGAAAGCTGGAATGAAACACACCTCCTTTCTTACTCCCCCAACTCAACTGTGACACTGTACGTGGAAAACATAGTGCTAAAGACAAGATATGAAGTTATGATGTTTTACTGCTATTCACTGTTCTTCCATAGACCTTTTGCAGGTAGTAGAAAATACTAAATATAAACATTATTGCTTTTTACAGGGAAAGATAATTTGGTTTGGATGCAATCATCCTATCTAGTAGCTATTGTTAATAATATCTGGGTGGTGTATTAGATTCCCATCATTGCTGAAATAAATTGCCACAAAGTGAGTGGCTTAAAACAGCACAGATATATTATCTACAGTTCTGGAAGTCAAAATTCCTACAGTCAAGGCACTGGCAGGCCTGTGTCCTGCGGGCCATAGGGGAGAATTGTCCCCTTGTGTTTGCAGGCTTTGAGAGGCTGATCACACTCCTCAGGTTCTTGCCCTTCCCTCCACCTTCAACTCCAGTGCAGTGAGCACCTTCACCTGCATCTCACCTCTGCTTCCATGGTCATCTGTCCTTCCCTGACTTGGTCTTCTTCATGGCTTCATCTTCTCTCTCCTCTGACCCCCCTACATCCCTCTAATAAGACATTTTAACAATGCATTAGAACTACCTAGATAATCCAAGGTAATCTCCCATTCAAAATCCAGAATCTAAGCGTATCTTTAAAGTCTCTTTAGCCATATAAAGGGACATACACAGGCTCTGGGGACCAGAACATCGACATCTTTTGGGGGCTTCTATTCAGCCTATCACAGCTGTTCATACAGATTCACACAGCTACAGAGCACATTTGGTGAGTCCAAATTTAGGTTTATGTCACACACACACACACGTGTACATGTACACACATACACACACGTCAGCATAAATGTAGGCTGTGGGCATTTTGACATTCCACTCTCATTAACCCCAAACACAGATTGTTTCTTTCCTTGACTGGTTGGAACTTCTATTTAAATTGACCTGTCAATGAGTTAGAGGAGTTTCTAAATTTACTGCTGCAGTTCATAAGAAAAAGACCCTGCATGACCAGTTTGACCAGTTGAAAGCAAGTCCCAAATCCAGAACAATGAGATGTGATTGTGGAAAAAGTATTTTAAAGAACTTAAAGCTGAAATAATAAAATTATGTCAACTAGGATAACTGAAATTATATGTAGACTGTCCAGAAAAAGCTATATAATAACTACATTGACTGTACTCATATTTACTCCTGGGCTTCAAATATCTCTATTCATAACTGGAGCCTGTCAAGAGGAAGATGAAACATTTGGCAAAATTGTTGAAAGTTCTTGGGGCTGTTGACACTGAGAAGAAATAATTTATTTAAGAAGTGAGATAAAAAAGACACATTCTTTTCCAGATATTCTAAAAATTAGATCTATTTAAATGTGATATCTTGTAAAGAACAACAGTGTTTTATATTGTTATAACTCTTAGTATCAAAGTTAAAACTCAAATACTGATTTTCTCATTTCCACTTCTGCCTTTTGTGCACAACATCGTATTGGTCTACAATGGTTTATGTCACATTATTGAGAGAATCAAATGACAAATATGCAAAAACACAAAGCAGAACCCGCAGAGCAATATGGCAGATTGCATAAAGTGTAGACGCTGGAGCCAGATTACCCCAATACAAATCCCAACTGCACTAATTATTAGCAGGGGCTATGGTCCGGATATCGTGTGTTTGGTCTCACCAAGTTGTACGTTGAAATTTGATTCCCAGTGTTGGAGTTGGGGCCTGGTGGGAGGTGTTTGAGGGGTGAATCCCTCATGAATGGTTTGGTGTCCTCCTACCATAATGAGTCAGTTCTCCCTTTATTAGCTCACATGAGAGCTGGTTGTTTAAAAGAGCCTAGCACCTTCTCCTCCTTCTCTCTTTCTTCCCCTCACCATGTGATCTGCACGTGCTGGCTATCTTTGCCTCCTGCCATGAGTGGGAGCAGCCCGAGTCCCTCACCAGAAGCAGGTGCTGAAGCCACACTTCATGTAAAATCTGGAGAACCATTAGACAAATAAACCTCTTTCCTTTCTAAACTACCCAGCTCTAGTTATTCCTTTATACAAACACAAATGGACTGAGATAGCCGATTTCTCCTTTGTAAAATACTGTTAATTTTCCCCAAGTCACAGGGGCTTTTTCCATGAAAAATAAAGAAGTTTATATCGTTAAGATATTTTGCAATGGACAGGAAATCTGTAAGTATTAGCTAATGTAAATAATAATTATTCTCTGGCACAAGAGCAGAACTCAGTAGTTTTAGCTTCTTTTTATTCCCAACATGGAAAATGTTACCTTAGAAATAAATTAGCATATATTCTTACATTGTGAAAGAATTTCTAAAAATTCAGAGAGTGGAAGAAATGCATTTGAATATGATAACACCTTGAGTCTGTTTTATAATGTGAAATTTTCCTGTTTACTTCTCAGGATAGAGTTAAGTAGAAGTCATTTCCCAAACCAGATATTTTCGCAACTTTTTCTATAGTCTTCAATCTAGGTTCTTCTTAATTAGATCTTAAATAGAAAGATTTGCATTTTAACAGGAATAAGCATTTTTATGTTAACATATACCACAGAAGAAAGATGTAAAAGGTGACTATAAATGGATATTTTGGTGCCTTCCCATAACAAGTTCAACATATTCCTAATTTACAGTCATATTTTTAGAAATCTTAATTGGTAGTTGTCTGAAGAATGCAAGAGTAAATCAAGAATTTTATGAAAATATTTACTTTTTCTCATTATTATTTGCAGGTGGAATAATGCTAATTTAGTGAATATCAATGCCCTATATTTGTCTTGTTCACAGGTACTGGGATTCCCAAGAATATACAAAATTCCCAAGAATTAACATATTTGACTCATTCTCTAAATTAGACTAAAATGAGCCCATATTTTCTTTCAGGTACTATTGTAAAAGAAGTGTAATTTGGATAGAGCACTAATGTAAGTTCCTAGTCTGTTTCTAAAACTTAAATCTATAAAGATGTCATGTGTAAGAAAATCTGGATTCACTATACCTATATTGCAACTGTGTTATTATCTCTGTGTGTTCACATCTTTGAATTGAATACGCTGTAATGGATTCCCAGCTTCTTCTATACTACAAAGGTATTCCTCTTAATAATACCAGAAAATAATTATACAGTGAATGAAATGCATCTATCTATTATAAGCTAGTACTAAATGTGCATTTCAATTTGGTGCTCTGAAATTTATATGTATTAATATATGCTTTTGAAATTGGTGTAATTATTCTGAAGTATAAAGAAGTTAATAGAGGGAAAAAACCTCATGAAATGTTGAAAATAGATGGTTTCTATATTTTCAAAAGAAATTTTGTTTTTGGAAGGATTTCTTTTCACTTTTTGCTTCATAGCTGATCAGGGTAAATTGGATTTAAGTGATTTGTTTAAGAGTTCAGTGCTAACCTTGTACAGCTTAAGAAGAATCTTCAATTGATTAATAGATTTCATGTCATGATTTCTTTTTACTGGGTCTATGTGATTGTAGAAGTGGGGAAATAAGGTGAAATTAAATCTTAACTGAGACTATCATTATTCAAATGATTTGTCTTTCATAAATTCTGTCATTTAATGGTGAGTACGTATGTAGCTTATGTTTTCCCTTTTTTAGCTTTTGTGTGAATTTTCAATGGCTTAAGATTTATAAAGATTTCAGCCTTATCAATGCATTCATAGGAATTTTTCTGCTTGAATTTCCCAAAATTTTATATGTCACATTTTAAATTCTAAGTATGTTATCCTCACTTTCAAAGTTTTTTATTCATTTTTCAGAACATATATATATTTTTTCTCCTTCCTTTTTACTATTTTTCTCAACAAACAGGTTGGAAAGTTCATTAAGTTTATTAAAACTTTTACATCAGCCAAGAAATTCACATTTTTCAACTCCTATGTATTCCACAATGCTGCCGTGAGTGGGATTAAAGTAACAGTTATTTTCTTTATGTTATCGCCATTTTTATTTCTAAATGATGGCATCTATTTCACGTCTCAGTTCAGGCTGCTCGTAACAAATACCATATATGGGTGGTGGCCTATAAACAATGAATTTCTTTGTCACAGTTTTGGTGCTCGAAGTCCTATATCAGAGCATCAGCATGGCTGGTTCTGTCGAGGGTCCTTCGCAGGTCACAGGCTACAGACTTCTCGTTGTATCTTCACAGAAAGTAGAGAGGGAAGAAAACAAGCTCTCTTTTAGCTTCTCTAACGTCACTCATCTCATTCATGAGGATCTGTTCTCATGAGCTCATTTAATCCTAATTATCTCCCAAAGGCCTCACCTCCCAACACCATCGCATTGGGGAGTAGAGTTTTAACATACAAATTTTGGAAGGATCGAAACATTCAGTCCATGAACATGTGAAACTAACCCTCGGACATGGTGAAGAGAGAGTTGGATCTGAAGTTTTAGAAGGAAATAATGTGATTTCCTAAACACAATAATGGTCATGAGATAATGTGTTTAACTCCAGAGAGATGAAAGGAACTATGGGTTCAAATGAGGTTTCAAGGACAGTAGGAATACAGGCACTTCTGCAAGTTTGTGCATTATGTGCTTTGATTCAATTCCACCCTTGAGAGGTAAAGTGGGTTTCTATCTAAAAAAGAACAAATTCAACATCACAATTTTTTTAGCCAGCAATTTAAAACTTAGAATTACATTATACTGGAAAACAGATCCCAGGAACAACATCATCGGTGGTGATATTTAGAGTTCATGCATTCAGGTGGAGAGAACAGCACCTTTATAATTATTTGCTGCATATCTCTTGAGTAAGGACAAATGAAACAGTGCATTTTCAAAGCTTGAAAAGAATGACAACTCAGTATTTGCTCAGGTTACTAAAATTTTGTTTTGCTTGTAAAGCAGAAGTTAAGGAATGAATATATTATGATAGTATTGTGAGGGGACATGGCTCCAGACTGCTGCCTTGTTCCTCAGGCGGCCAAATCAATGTTTAGCAGCTTTATTGCCTTCAGTGAATGAAAAATCAGATTATTTAGAGCAGCTCATGATAGCTCACTTCATTTTAAACCATGATGGGCTAGTGAAAACCAAGTGGTTCAGGGCAACAGAACAAGAGGAAGAGGAAAATAAGATTCTACTTTATTACAAAAAGGAATTCTTCTTTCTACCATACGGTCATACTCATATTTTTATTTGTATGCATACATACATCCTACCACGTTTTAAAAAGGAATCTTTCTAATAAAAGGCTCCAAAAAATGCCAGCAAATGAACCTGTGTTCTTAGTGTTCAGAAATGGTAAATCCCAAAACATGAGATAAATCCCAATGAGAAATCCCAAAACAAAAATGTCCACGGCTGGACATTTTAAGAAAAACACCATGTAATTTTCAATAAACTTTTAAAACCCACTCTAGAAGAATGGACTTCTACCCATACTACCCATACTGATTTATATGTATTAGTATTATTCTGATATTCAGTCATTGGCAGATGAGTCAATTATACAATAGCAGAATAAATTTAAAATATATATAATAATATCTGGGTATGACAATTTACTATTGAATATAGATAGTAACAACATCCTATTTATTCTTGGTGGTCTCCTAAGGCACAAGAAGTTTTTAATTATGATTTAAATTAATCCATCATGTGAAGTATCAATACAATGTATTTGTCTTTTTGATGGGATGACACTTGGAAAAAATTCAAGTTGGAGATTGTAAATTTATTTTGCTAGAAGAAATTGTGTTAGTTAACAAAGCTAACCATTTAAATAGGTATATTCTCAGATTAAGCACCTGAAATCATTAATTCCAAATGAATTTTATTTTGAGAACACTGCTTATAAAATATTTTTCAGATTTAATCCAATTAATAAACTCTTCTATAAATTATCTATTTCATGACTCAAGAATATGAGGTAGAAAACAAAATAAAGAATATATAATCTATATTATATATTTCTACGGCATACTTTTATTTTTTCTATAATATCACATTTGATCTAAACTTCATTTGCAATTGTTTGAGAGAGTAAAACTTTTAATATGGTATCCTTGACTTAGTTTAAATGGTGAGTTTAATCCTGTGAACTGCATGCTTTCTACTTTTATTGCTTTAAACTATGATCATATATAAACTGAAAGTCTTTCCAGCATCTATCAGGTTTTGAAAACTGTAGAAAGTGGAAGGAGTATGAGGAAGAAGAAAGTAGAAAGAGGGAACACAGTCCCAGAAATGGTTTTCAGCTTGCAGTGAGTGACATAGACCACAATCAACTGATGTGATGATATGATGTTGCTTCCCTCTCCCTTGTTCACTTAGTCTTGCTGGCAATTAAAAAAAAATATTAGATTTCCCAGCTTATATATTCTTGTCTTTTGCAGTTTTCAGGATAGACCGAGGCAGTGTAGGCTATCACAATGGGGAATATTATTAAACACATCAAAGACACAGAGGTCCGATGGTCAGATTCAACTTGGATTTGCCTACTTACGAGCAGAGCTTGCGTCGGGAAATTGTTTCAATCCTCTGTGCCTCAGTTCTTCCACATGTAAAACGAGGATACTAATAGAAGCTAACACGGGATTGTTGTGCTCCATGTTTTAACCCATATAAAGTTCTTAGAATAGTGAGTATTCAATAAATTATTTTTATTTATCAAGTTTGTAGTAATGATAAAGCATTCAGTATAGTAATTCAATAAGATATATCTGTCTTCGTTTCTGTTTAAGAATTATGAAAAAGTCTGTGACAGACCTTCAGCAAACACAAAACATGTGGTCATCTGTTCATCAATTTAATATGCAATTGATTTTTTAAAAATTAAAATCATGTTAGGTTCTAATAAGCCTACACCCCCCTTCTTACATACACATATTCACCATAGAATAACTGAATATTTGTGCCTCCCCAAAATTTATATGTTGAAACCCTTATCCTCGACATACTGATATTTGGAAGTGGGACCTTTGGAAGGTAATTAGGGTTAGGTTAGGACTTGAGTGTGGAGCTCCCATGATGGAATAATGCCTTTATAAATAAGAGACATGAGATCTCTCTCTCCCTTTGCATAAAAGTACCAAGGCAGGGCCATGTTTTGGCACAACCAAACTGAAGGCCCTCATCAAACCCCTATCCGGCCAGCACACTGTCCTTGGATGTCTAGACTCTAGAATTGTGAGAAGTGAATTTCTGTTGTGTAAGCCACCCAATTCATACTAATTTGTTGTAGCAGCCTGAGTTGACCAAATCAAATACTAAGTTAATCTTAGTAATTATAATTATAATCAAGTAAAAATAGATGACTAAGTCATGAGTCACAAGTGTCTGCAAAAGTGATGTTAATGTAGATATTTTTTTCATGAGAGACAGTAGGTGTTATAATTACCGTATTTACAAAGGATACATATTTTCCCCTATGTTCACTAAAAATAGAAATTCACCAAAATGTAGTAATTTCATAAAGACTTGATGTATAAAGTCGAACTCCACATCACCTTCGCTAAACAAATAGAAAACAGTGAGACATGATGAGAGAGCTTTCATGCAATCAAAAGTCTACATACATCCATGTAGTTAAACTTCAATATAAATAATGGTACCATATTTTTTACGCTTGTGAAAAAAGATTAACAATTTTTATAAAGCCTAAATGGATTTAGAAATTTTCACGATTTCATTGATTTGTAAATATGTATATGACTGATTCCTGAAATCCTAAAGAAAATTAAAATTTAATTTTAATTAAAAGGTCTATGTGTCATAATTTATGTATTTCATACATATTTATATATTGGATAATAAATAAAGAATGCCCTTAAGTAATACAGCTAATAGGGATTTTTAAAAAATTTTCTGATTTTAGTAATTGGTTCCACACCCTCTTTAAAACTTATCACTATAGAATGGCATGGTTATCATCTTACACACATAGATGTTTCTCAATATGTTTTAAACGCTGCATTTTGATGTATTTCTGTTAAGGTTTTGGTGTATGATTTGGTCTAACTATATACTGTTAAAAGATGACCTTTGGACTTGATTGTGTAGCTGACCTTAATGCCAATAAGATAGGGATGAGATGTCTAATGAACCTGTGTATAGAAAAATGATAGATGGCTTATTTGGAATTCTATAGATGCAGCACTGCAAGCCTGCTGCGGAGCATTTGGATCCTAGCTAATTTTAGAGAGAGATTTTATTGATTATAGAGAGACATGAAAATTTTAATCACTTTCACATACTGTATTGCCTGAGGTAACAAAAATCCATTAAACAAGGATTGTAAGCTTTGTTTTAAACTAGATCCTAAATTATTTCTTGATGTATAGTCAACACAGGCTCTGGAAAATCAATCAGAGTTGCTAAGGCATATTAAAATAAACTTGTTTAATTTTAATTGCTCCTATGCCTGACCCTCTGGGGTGCAGCTGTTCATGAGACTTAATTACTTTTCTTCCTGATAGGAGTTTCATTTTAGGTTTGGGATTTTATTACCCCCTGGAATGCATCTTAACTACTCTAATATTTATTTACTTTTAATTCTGATGTCTTTTTCTGCACAATGGATAATTTACTAACACCTAAAAATATTTATTCAGTATATTTTTGTAATTTTTAAGGGGATAAAATTTTTCCAAAAAAATTATTAGAATTAAGAGTTAAAACATTTTTGTGAGTGTGCATGTGCATACACACACACACACACACAAACACTCATGTTCCACGTGAATGTGTCCTTACAGAATCCTGATGGTTTGTAATCATGCAAATTAGCTTTGTGACATGTTGTTCATTATATCCATCATTTTGTCAGGGCCTTATTATTCTTGAATAAATTCCTAATTGTGACATTATTCCTAAGGGAAAGTAAGTTATGTTTTATTATAATTTGATTTATGAGGAGGTTTTAGGAAATTTATCTTTTACAGGAAAAAATAAACTGTATCTTTCTCTACATTAAAGGCAATATCAGGAGTATACCAAGGAGAGTGGGCAATGTGCATACGACTGTGTAATACCATTCCCTGTATCTGTCTATAACACTCACTGCGGTTTAATTCTCAATTTATACCCATAGCACCCATTTGACCCTTTTGCAGGGAATATGTTTTATTTTCACTTAATGTCTCCAGCACTCAGCATAATTCTTGGTAAATAGGAGGCAGTAGATACATCAGTTGAATTGATGTATGAGTAAATATCATGCATATTTGGGAAAGATTAACCTGGCATATTATAATAATTTAAAAAGGAAAAACAACTGATGGGCTCTTTTATGTAGGAGACTCAAGTCAATATCAAAATATCCAAATATACAGAAGACTGAGGATGATTTCCAACAGGAAACATGGAAGATGGAAGGTGGCCAACAAGAAGGTCATCTCAATAGCAATAGGATAGAAGAGAGGTAAGGAGGGACATCCACATAAATGAAAATCCATTTTGAGGACTATGCTTACACATAAGTCTAGATAAGACTTATGTCTAGACAAGACTTAAGTCTAGACAAGGTCTTTTTCTTGTCCTATCTAAGATATCTTTGTTTTCAAAAGAGAAACTAAAATTTCACATATTCCATTAAATTTTCTCATCATGCTAATGCCAAATCTGCTGGAATCTTGATTTTATTGTTAGGTATATTTTCAATGTTAGAAGGCTGTGTTGGAATTCCAATCACTAAAGCCTATATTAGTGTGCCTGATGGATGCCAATTAATTAGTAAACCTTGGGTCATTGTTTTTCTAATTTTTTTCACATTAATTGATATAAAAGATTAAAAATGGTCAACAAATATTAGTGTCTTGTGGTTCTTGCATACTTTTTCTAATTATTATTTAGCTGCTGATCTAAGTATTAATAACTCAACTAAAAATATTTAAACCCCACATCAAATGCTGCCCACAGTGACTAAATTGTTGTTGGGACTATCACACATATTTTTCAACTTCCTACTATTTTGGTATTCCTATAAAATATTAGGATTTCATGTACTTATAGCATTTAATATAAGATCATAAATGCAAAAATTATCATATCATACATTTATTTGTTCTTTGCTTCAGATTTTGAATTGTTTTAAGATATCTAAATTTCTAGGTTTTCCTAGAAATGTATAAAAATATTTAACTTCTGTTTATTTACTAAGAAAAGTCATATCACCTAAGGTTAGACAAAGGTACCTATTAAATGACTCATAAAGTTGCAAGAAACTAATATTGGATTTACTTCAGTTATATTACATGTTTCCACATGCTTTTGTTAGGTTCCTGCCATTCTATGATTCCTTTATGGGACACACACACACACACACTCACACACAAAAGCAGGCACACACATGTACAGCTGTAGTGAATTGGAACCTTCTGTTTGAACCAAAGTTTGGTCACGTTATTGTCTACTCTGCATGTATAGGAAATTTTATGTTGATGGAGTATCTTTAAGTTAATAAATAAATATGAAATGTAGAACTCATCAATTATAGTCATCTTTTTGTATAATATAATTAACAGGTTTTTCTGTTCTATATTATTGAACTTTTTTAAGTAAAGATATTTTTAAAAGATTTTGAGATGACCTTTCTATACCATGTAATTCAATATTTAGAATTTGCTAGAGGATTCACTCAAGTGAAAAATTGGCCTGGCTTGTTACTGTCACAATAACTTCCTTTTAGCTATTCACCCACATCACCCTCAGTTGAACAATGTGACACTTACACGTATTTAATATCACATTTTCCTTAGATGTCAAGCTTTGCCTAAGTGTTGCATGGTATTTGTTGAAAGAAAGCCCCTGAAAAAACCATGGAGACTTTTGGCTAATATGAAAGCTTAGCAGAAGGTCACATACAACCTTGGTGACCTGGGGACAGACTCATTTACCAAGGCTGACAGATTCAAAAACTCAATCATTGCCTTAAATACCTAAGGACAGGCCATAACCTTCAAGCCCTGGGTATCAGATATGCAGAAAAAATTTCTCATGATTTAACATGAAATTCTTAGGCAGTGTTTTATACAAATCTTAAAAAGAAGAAATATTTATTTTCCTTTATGCATACAAAAACTAAGAAATATTAGAAGTACCAAATATTAAAACTATGTAATATGTGCTGCATTTTTAAAACTCCTTTACTGTATCTTCATTCACATGTGGAGACAATGTTTACATGAAATATTTGCTAATATTTAAAAGCTATTAAAAATCACAAAACTGCCTTTTCAGTTTTTTAAAATCCTTCACCAAGTATTATTAAGTTTCTGTTGTCTTAAAAGCATTGCGATATATTTTGTGTGGTGAACAAGGTAGATCCTCCCCTTGCCATTAGGGAACTAACATTAGAATACAGACATAAAAAAGTATTACAGGAAGGAGGCTTGAGTGTGATAAGAGCAGGAAAGAGAAGGCTAACACATTTATTATTACCTTGATTTTATAAAACTGGGGGCAAGAACAGGTTTTTACTCATAAACTCAGAAAAAGCACCCATTTTTTAAGTGAGAACGACGTACCAGACTATTTAGGCCCATCACCCAAATAGACCCAGTTACCAAATGCTGGAAATTGTTACCACCAGTATATATTGAGATACGTAGGAGAGCCAGAAGATGAAATCAGTTTGGCATGAAAGAAGAAAAGTTCAGTTTGATTATGAAGTTGTCTTGATTATGAAATGAATGGAGTAAAATGAAGTCAAAATATCCATGAGATATTGATCAGTGTAGAGATGGGAGAGAATGGCTACAGCAAAGAAAGGTGTGAATTGAAAAGTCACTGACATATGTTGGAATCTTTTTGCACTTGTTGAATTGAAATGGAAGAAGAGAGAGAAATAAAAATAAAAAGACAGAGTGTATATACAATAGAAGACACAGAAAAGGAGCAAGATTTAAACTTTATACTTAAAACATTATAATGTTGGTCTTGTACTCAGTTCGATGCTATAAGCTGTTTCATTAATCATAACATTTCAAAGTATTAAGTAGCAAACTGAGTGTGGAATGATTCCATTTCATTTTTTAGTCTTTTTGACTATTATAGTTTTAAAAATTCATCCTAAAAAAAGTCATTTTTTATTTTCTTTGATATCAAGAAACTATAACCAAAAATTTAAAAAACGTTACAACAAAACAAACAGTACCTATCAGATGTATGCAAATGTAACACTCTCGTGTAGAAAGTAGAACTTGAAAAATAAGGATATATTCAGAAATGAAGAGACATCTTATAGTACTCATAAAAATTTATTTGGATATATTTATTCCAGAAATCAAAGAGAATAGTTGAAAAGAACAGTCATGAACATGAAAATAAAAAAGGATTAGTAGTGTGCAAAAAAAAAGAAGGAAGGAAAGAAAGACAGATAGACAGACATAAAGAAATAAGAAAGAAAGGAAAGAAAGAAGAAGGAAGGGAGAGAGGGAGGGAGGAAGGAAGGAAAGATGAAGCAGAGTTTAATATAAAAAATGTACTTTAAGGTGTTAGAAAATGTACTAGAAAACGCAGAATAAGAAATAATATTTTAAAAAATCATATATTAAGCTTAGGCTGGGCGCAGTGGCTCACACCTGTAATCCTAGCACTCTGGGAGGCCAAG
>VBSM01002912.1:6623616-6636419 GCA_008086735.1 Cheirogaleus medius
ACACCTCCTAATGTTTTTACACCACTACCAATGTCATGAAATGCTACAACTGCTACTTTTCATTCAAGGCTTGTATCCCACTACATTTCTAATGATGCCAATCTTCAGTTGGCCAGTAGTCTTACCAGTTTCTTCCATGTGGAGAGACTTTTCCTTAAGTCTTCAAAGGAACAAGGCAGGTAGTACTATTGTAATTTAAAAAAAAATAAGTAAACCTTAAGAAATATCTATTTAGTTTAATTCAGGTCTTCAAATGACTATTAAGTGCCATAATGAAATGATTATAGTTTGCGTAAGATAACGAGTTCATCATCAATTGCTCCTAAAAACAATTGATATGTGCAAATTTACCCAATTGAGTTTTTCTTCATTTTCTAAATATAACTCTCCTATCCACCACATCCATAGAATCTATACTTTTGTATTCATAGAAACAATTTATTCCAGAAAAGTATCAAAAAAATTTAGAGAGACAACAGTAGTCCTACAGTAATGACTTTGAAGCCTTTTTATACTTCTTTTTTTTTCTTTCAGCATATTATGGGGGTACAAATGTTTAGATTACATGTGTTGCCTTACCCTCACTTCCCCTTTTTTTTCATTTTTGGTGGCTTGATATAACAAATCTAAATGTGAAATTGAGTTTGAATTTTTATTTTTAAAAATCAAGTTTTTCTGATTGTTTCTTTTATGTCAAGAGTCATACTAATTCATTGAGAATATAAAATGATAAAGGTTTAATGTATGTGCGAAGCAGAAAAATATTTTTTCTTCTTTTTGGCTAAGGATAAGTCTGCAGTAGAAATCATTAACTCTGTAATTCAAATGAGAAATTGAAGGACTTGAAATTAAGCTACTTACTAAGTCTTAAGGGCACATAATGAAAAGCAGTGTCTTTCTTCATGTTATGCAGAGGAAGAACTATTCAAAGGCAAAAAAGAAGATAAAGGTAGAAATCCTAGCACTCCTTCCTAGCTATTTTTTTGATACCTACATCCCCAGATGTAATGCTCTGAAGAAAAGCATCTTTGGTAAATCAAACTAAGAAGGATGATCTTAGCAGAGGTATCTGCATCACCTGATAGTTTGCTTCAGTCTTCCACTAACAAAGAACAGGCACAGCATTTTGTGGCTCTGATTTCAAACTGATTCTAGATGTGAAATGATCACAAAGGCCAAGGATAGAGGCAGAGCACTCAGTGAAGCACGTTGTGCTCAACATTTACCGCTTCATGGGAACGGGCTGTAGGAAGAAAAGCTAAACCCACTCTATTCATCTGTGTCATACGATAAAATATTTTTTCAGTAATATGTTGATAATCCTGGCAAGATTCTAACAAAAACAGGTTTTAGAGAATTTAACGAAATGTACTGTGAACTTTTTAATTTAGAAATATGTGAGCATGAAACTAGTAAACGCATATACACGTCCACTGGGATCCTGGTATCAAATGTTCACAGAGGCATATTTCATCACCTACTGTTGAAATCTGTGCAACAAATAAGGCTGTCAACTGATAGGGAAAATATGATAGCTTGTTCTGTACTGGGAAAAAATAGATGTTCATAACAAGTCCAAAATATTCACATAAAGTCTCTTGTTCTAAATTTAATCACTTGCTAGTATAATAAAATCCTCCTCCTTATTTACAGTTACTGCCCTAGAGAGCAGAATGCACATGATCTGTCTGACTTGGACACAATTCAACCCACATTTAGTTCTAGAAAAATGAGGTTTTGACACTGTTCCTCAAATAAGAAAGTCTTCCTCCAGTACTAAATCATCTTCTTAGGAAGTCCACTAAAATAAAATCATGAAAGTACACTGTGAATGGACATTTCAAAATACATTCAACTCTTGCAAGGAGTTTTAATAAAATCTATGAGTCTCCTTTATTCTTTATCTATTAGTGGACCAAATAGATTCATTCATTAAATTAATAATTGATGCTCCAAAAGGCACAAGGAGTGTGACCTTGGACAAATGAAGGCAGCCGATTATAGTTTGAGAATGGAGATGGAGGAGTGGTGGGGGGTTGTGGGGAGCACAGGGGAATGAGTTGACAGGAAGGAAGCAGGCCATTCTCCTGCAGGGAGAGCGGACAGGAACCGGGAAGGCCAGAGGGGAAAGAGAGCTAGGGTTAGCCTTTGCTAAATAGTTTTTGATCAGAAATCCCAAAGGAAATCTATGTAAAATTACTGTTCCTAAGGCCCAACCCCATATCTAGTGTTGATATTATTATTTTAAACTCATAATTATGCTCATTTATGGATTTGGGAACCACTGAATTGAGGAGTTCATGTACTACTTTATCCACTGTTTACGCGTGAAAATCTATTCATTGGAATGAAATGAAATTGGTGGCACATTTCTGCAGTGATTGCTTTAGAAGAATATCCAAACTTAAAGAGCAGAAATGAGTGTAAGAGAAAAATAATGAAGAAAGGTATTAATACTATATTAAGGAAAAGAAAGAAATGAGAAGCGGAGGAAGCTGGGTCTTTCAGGAGCAAACACGTTGAGAATTTAAATTAAAAATTAAATACCTTTGTTTCTCAGTTAGAAATTTTACCTCATTTATAATTCATATCTAGACACAGTGTCAAAATATCAAAAAAGCTATAATGCTGAGGTTTTATAATTTGAAAGCAAGTTTCAGATTCTGCCTACTGTGTTAAAGTGTTAGAAGAAAATAATTAAGGTGACATAACAGATTTAATTTTGGTAGTGGGGCAGGATAGGGACTCACTCCGCGGGAGACACCGTTGGGGATTAGGAAATATGTGACTCCAAGAATTCTCTTCCTAGAGACAGGTGCCCGGACATCACTTCCCCTTGGCAGACAAGGTGAGTGTTATTTTCCAATACGCAGAGACAGAAGACCAGTGAGCCACTGGCACAGCAGAGTCTGAAGAAATTAGGAGAATTACAGAGACCAAAAGAAAAGGCAGAAGGTCAGGATCGACAGGGAAGTAAGTGCGGCACTTAGCGCAGCCAAGGCGGGAGGAAAATTTCCAGGAAGAGCGTGTGCTTATTGAGATGGTACAGAAATAAAGCTCCTTGCTAGACCAGGAAACCTAAGGCTTATGCTAGAGTTAGATAACCAGGAAAAACCCAGTTTCGTAAGTCAGATATAAAAAGCAACACAATAAAAAAATCATAAAATGACAGCTCAGTGATGACCAGGAAAAGGGAACAGAATATATATCCTTAGTGTCACGCTGTAGGTAGAATATCCTATTACTAAAAGAAAACAACATAATTTCCTGACCAGATCCATTAGTACTTTAACGCACCGCACATGAGATGATGATGAATATCATTTAAATTGCCAAAATAGGCTAGAATCATCTACATTAGAATAATCACTAAGATTTTGAAATCTAAGGCTAAATGCTTTATTGGGATGGTGTCTTTACTTGTTTATCTCTGTTTTACAGACAAGAAAATTGAGTCTTACATAGATAAAGCAATTTACGCTATTTCACACTGCCAAGAAGTGGCAGAGCTGAGTCTAAACTGAGTTAGTTTTCTCAGTGCTGTGCCACAAGTGCTTAACCTCTGCAGCATTGCCTGGAAACAAACCGTATCCAAGAAAATTCAAACCAAGATTTTATTAAATGTAGATAAAATAGGAATAGGCTTTGCATCTAGCAAATTTCATGAGACAGGAGAACTGTTGCACAAAACAACAAAAAACTTTCTGAAGATGGTCATGTAAACCAAGAATAAGACAATGCCAGGAAAGGCACTGAAGACCAGTAACAAAGGTTGCTTTTTGTGTCTAAATGTCACAAAATCATTGTGAGTAAATCCTGAGTTATAGAGAAACATTCTTGTGCAATATAAACTGTCAGTTGTTATCCTTGTTGCTAAATTTATTATATAAAAAATCTTTTATTTGAGTCTTACTGGATTATTTTCCCCACTAAGATTTTATTAAAGAACTGAGGAACCGGACTCACTTTACAGTTGCTTGCCAAGAAAGACCCTTCAGAGGAATTTACAGATCACTGTCTACACAGTCGAGAGTTACGTAACTTTTGCAAAGTGAAGATGGCTCCTCAGTTAAAAATTATCACGTAACTCTTACTTCATAGAAACCTAATGTGAAACTGACAGGATGAATTTAAAGTATATGGTTGGGTGACCTAATGCATATTGGTTTATTAATGTCTTTATAAACATATTGATATTTTAATTACATGTTGACATCAAGATTCCATTTCTTCTTACGTTACTTAAATACAATTGTACCAAATATATGATAAATTCAGATTTCTATGTAAAGTATGTTATATTCCTTAAACAGAAGTACACCTGATGATATAAAATGATTAGGGTTGTCTTCTAATTGATCCTGTATTAATTTTTGCAGACACCTAGATTTTTACTTGTCACATAAGCTTAAAATGCATGGCAGAGTTTATGACACTGAAAGGTATAAAGAAAATTTCTGTAACTTTTTATGTCTTTGTGTCTTGAAGAACACAAATATTTTTTGCCTCAACCTTTTTTTAATGTGTAAAAATGAGAAATTTCTTTATTTACAAAGTCATATTTGAATGCAAAAAGATGTACTTTTTTACTCTTGATTAAATTTTGGAGAATTCTGCCAATCGACCCACAAAATATTGTTCTCAGACATACTGAAAGATTTATTTCACACTAGTGTATTTTCCTCTTTGTCTTGTAAGGAAGTATGTGAGTTGGTCATCAATTTTGAATAATGTGTGATATAAGCAGTTTTATAATACTTTGTGATTTGTATCATCAAAGCAATGTGAACTACTCAATTTCTTATTGTATATTTAAATATAAAATATATATAACTTAAATATTTTATAAAGATAAGCATAAACAATGTCTTTTTATTTATAAAGTACAATACATTATATTAAAGTATATTACATTTTAAAATATATATATCTTTAAAAGCTGTGTTTAAATCAATGTGTTGATGATAAAGTAATTTGGATATTTAAAGAGAATTCTTGCCAATTGTTTTTAATACAAACTGGAGACTTGTTACATTGTGTGTCTGTACAAATGTATGTTTTATTAAATAAAATGAATGTTCCCAGTTGTCTAGAATGGAGGTTCATAGTAAGAAATTGTAACAAACTTGAATTTATATATAGCCACAGCAAGCAAATAGGGATGGAAAATGTAGTCTGTTCTTTAATAACAAATTTACTTCCTCTTTGGTGAATGAGAACACTCTCAACTCCAATCCAAGTCAAGTTTTAAACTAGGCTAAAGAAAATGTAAAGGCATGTAAGTACATAACAAAAATAATAACATTTTAAATGAAGGTGATTAAAACCAAGAATGCATATCAAGTACCTAAAAGTACATAAACACAGATATTAAGCAATTAAGCCATATTCAGGGGTTGCAATTTACATTCAGTAAGGAGAAATATAAATGGCATGTTCCCAGAAAATCTGCTCTGGTCCCTCTTGTGCCCACCTCTCTCCAGTTCCAAGGTTCTAGAATTTCTTTGGGAACCACTAGAATTTCATGTTGCAGAATTTGATTTTATATTGCCTGTGTTAAAACCTTTCGTCCATCTACATTCTGTTATATAACTAATAGTGGATGGACATTCAAGTGGGTATAAGGACAATACAAAGCTATTTTTGTAAATGAAAATACCCCAGATGCAATATATTAAAGGTCCTTAACATGTTTTCTAGAAGTCTAAAGCCCTCAAACAATAATTATAAACGTCACAGTTTTTATACATATGTACGTTTTATTATAATGGACAAATATTCTTGATAGGAAAATAGCCATGATGCTTATTTACAATGATAGTTGAAGAAGCGATTAAGATAAGAATGCAAAATTCAGGCAGGCTGGCTTTATATGTCAGGATAAAGGCAGCATCAGATGAGAATCTAAACTCTTGTCAGATGCATCATTTCGGGTTTGGGAGCAGGTACACATAAATAAGGTACAATAGAAAAATGGCTTCCAATCAAGTTCCTGAGGGACTTATATTAAAACCATTTAACTTTTCCATAGTTTTATTTCAGAGCTTGTCAGGAAAAATAGATTGGTTTCTGTCCCTTGTTACTGAAGTGGAGCATCTATAGAGCCAATAACCCAAAAAGTGAAGACTTTATGTTCACCTTCAATTTGCTGAGGAAATCCAAGTAAAGCCAATATCTAATAGTCATTCAGGAGAGAAAGACAAAAAGAGATGGTGAGAATGAAACAGAGAGAGAATAATAAATGTCATTTGCCAGGTGTTTACTATCTACTGGGATCCAACACTGGGCTATGTGATTTATATATTAACTCAGTGAATCCTCAGAAAAATGCTCTAAGATAGAAATATTATTATCATCATCATTCTCATTTTTAATATGAAAAACCTAAGGCACAGGTAATTTAATAACTTGCCCAAGGTCACATAGCTGATGAGTGACAGAACCAGGAAATGACAAAAGGGGCCATCTGACTCCAAATACGCCGTTAGCAGCCAGACTATATTTGTGTGTGTTTAATGACATTTATCTAAAATAGTCCTCTTTATTTTTCCCGTTGTTAGCTTCAGGAGAAAAAAAGAAAACACAGTATATGTAGTCATTCACTTTTGTCTTAATATTTTTTGGCGCTATTTAAGGTTCCACTTGAAATATTTTGTCTTAAATAAGATTCTCTAATCTTTGAATTTCATTTATCTTCTATATAGCTGATATATAATACAGATTCCTTAGAGTTTATAATTATAAAGACATCTCATCTTTCTTAAGTAAAGTCAAAATCTGAACCAAAAAGATATAACCTTAAAATTTTTCTCAATCCTAAAATATTAAAAAGACTATGACGATTATGACATAGAGAGAAGACATAGAAAAAAATGTTACAATTAATTAATGATTGATCCCAGTGTGGCTATATCTCTTGTTTGTGAAAGGGTCTAGGGCGGAGGTCAAATTTTCAAGTGACACTGCTCTATCTTTTACACAAAGACTTAATTGTAATGATATATTGATATAGTTGTACCTATAAAATATCCATTTGGAGTTTTTAAATTTCTGGATTTAATCAATTCATCAAGCAGACATTCCCTGAGAACTTGCAAGGTTGAAAACCACACCCTAATTTTAGAGGACAAAGAAAGATATTCCCTCAAAGAGATTGCAGTCTGCAGGGGAAAACAAGCAGTATTTAGTGAATGAATACATGAACATAAAAAGAACGTTTTAGTAAAGTGGTGCAATGTCTTATTTTCAAGACAGCTAGCACACCAAATATTAATATATAGGGGTAATAGATTTCACAGCCAATACTTCACAAGTTTGAAATACTTTTTAATTCTCATTTCCATGGAAACACATTTCAGGTTGTTCAGATTTCAAACACAATTCTCTAAGATGTCAGAGAGTTCAAAGAAAATTGAATGACTCTCATTAATATTAATTCAAATATATTTTTAAAGGAATTGCAGGTCTTCACTATAATTTTTTTTTATAATAAACTTAACAGGTCAGTTTCCTCAGGAAGCAAACTCTAAAGGGTGGCATAAAAGATATTACTTGTTAAATATTCTCAGGATTAACACATAGTTAATTTTTAAAAAGCACAGTGACTATATATTAATTTTTACAGAGAAACATTCTTGTGTAATTATAAACTGTAAATTGTTATACTTGTTTTTAAAATGATTACATAATAAATCTGTATAATTTCACAATAAATTCTCTGGGTTCTCACTGAATTCTTTTTTCCTAAAGTTTTTCATTAAACTACTGAACATCCCATCTCACTTCATCGTTGCTGGGAAGACCAACTCTGTGGAGGAACTGTCAGGTCCTCGTCTACACAGCCCAGGGCTATGCAGCGGTTACACATTCCTAGGAGACAGGGCCAGTCTGATGAGATGAGCTGTCTGTCGGGTGACAAATGAGACTTGGGGGTTTAATGCCCTGATGTCACAAATGTTTCCACTTACTTATTTGCAATAAATCTTCCTAATCCTGACTAAATTTATAATGAAAACTTCCCCAAGAAGATTCTGTCTAATGGGAATTTTAACAAAAATGTTATCAAGTTTTAAAATGATAGGCTTTTTGAACTTGATTAGAGTAATGTGATTATGAAATCATACAAATTTCAAAAGAAGCAAGCAAAATTTTAGCTAAGAGTTATTTAAAATTATTTTAGGATTCAAACATGCAGAAAGTTATCATGATCATTATCATATTGTCCAAGTATGGTTTTGTCCCAAGGGAAGATGATGACCAGATCTAAGGACTATACTCATTTATTGTCCAGTCCTTTGCAGAATTGTCTGATGGGAGAAGCAGTCAAAAATCATTTTCATCCTCACTTGACATAGTGCCTGGATCACTTCTGTAGGGAGCACACTATTGTCTTTGACATCATACTCTCTGCCAGCATCTGGGGTCTCTTAATTTCTTAGAGTGAAATCAGAGGACAGGTATTAGTAGTACTCTACCAACTTTTTCAGAAAAAAACGTAGAAGCCAAGAAAAATCATCTACCATCATTCATGATCCTATTACCACAAAATGAGTATTTTAATGAACATTATTTCATCTCAGAATCATTTGCTATGGATGCCTATGCATCTTTTATAAAATGAGTATATATTAAGAAATTAAACTAGTGTTGCAATAATGATAATCATCTTTACCACATCCATGACTCAGCAAATTATTTAGAATTTATAGCTAGCAAATATCTGCCAAGCTTGCAGTAATCCTTTATTTAATGATGATGTGTTCCTATGAGATAATTACTGCATAATGCTTTATTATATTGTTGCCGGTAATCTCATAGTAACCTTAGAAACTCAGTCTCATGATAATATGATATTGCTTATCACTCATTTCCAGTTAATTTTCATCTCAGTGAAGGCCATTCTTTCTTTTATTTCAGCTAGATATGCATATTTTCAAATATTTTTATAAATTTTTTCCATAGAAGTTTGAACACAAAAAGCACAAATCTTTAACAAATCTATGTCTTTAAAATTCAAGACCAATTGACTATGCCATATTAATATTGGTATTGCAGTAACAAGTATCTGTGATTTTCACCTCTATGGAAATGACATATAATTTTATTTAACATTTCTTCTCTTTGAAAGTCCTCAAATTATATACTTCTGCATTTCTTTAGGCACTGAGAAAAAAAATGCATAACACAGTTTATGGAATTAGGCTACACAACCACTAGAGTTCTTGCCTATGCTCTGGGAATATTAGAATATTGGGAAAACTTTGTTAACTTTATTGCAAGTCAGAGAGTCCAGGGATACTTAAAATATTAGCCTATACCTTTCTCTTTACTTGCATAGGGTCCAGAAATTCGATGGGGAAGAATTTGAAATTAGTCTTTGTGTTAGTTTATACATATTGGATTATATATTAATTTCTCTATATTATATGTGTGTGTGTATATATATATATAAAATCTCATCATCTTTTTAAATAATACTTTTGGTGATTTAAAGTAAAACTGCTTAATTAAGTAGCATTTTAACAATATTTTCCCAATTTTAATGTCTTCATAGTTATCCATCTTAATTGTGATAATAATAAATGTTTTTACTCAAATGCATTGACCTATAGGTTTTTACATGGCATTATTTTTGTTCATTTATGTACTGACATTAGGTGTGGAATACTGTAATAGAAATGCCCTTAATAGTACTTTTTGGTTTTGATTTTACAGCAAAAGTGAAAGAATATTTTATTTTATTTTTACTTGCAGGTAAAATTTGACAAATTCGTGTCATTAATCATATTCAGGAATTTATCTATAATTTCAATTCTTCACCAAGGGTGGTAGTGCCCTGACTTTGACTCTTTTGAGTAAGGCATAATTTACTCAAAAATGTTTCCTAAAATGATAAGAACTCCATGGACAGTTACCTCAAATTAACCAGTGGAGAGGATTCCTGGTAAAAGATGTTCTTACAGAAGAAAATATAAGTAGATCCATTGATTCATACAAAATCCTTTTTTGATCTTTCCCTTTATTTGGATAACGAGCATGCTATAGATCACCTACCAGCACAATATTATATAATAATAACAACCTGTGATGAGACACATAATAAATGTGAGAAAATAGTCCCCAAATTCATGAAAAAGTAAAATAATATTGAATAGTACAAGGTATTTTTTAGGTGTGAAGTCCGTATACAGGTGAGAAAGAATTCTCAAACAGAGTTTAGGATAGAAAGAAGTACAAAGTCCATTTATTTTTGAGAGAAGAAATAGAAGAAAGAGAAGGAAGGAAGGAAGGAAGGAAGGAAGGAAGGAAGGAAGGAAGGAAGGAAGGAAGGGCGGGCCATGGCACACAGAGATAGGAGTGAAAATGCCAGGTGTCTCTGAAATGCTTGTTTCAGATTTTGGATTTTTTCAGATTTTGTAACATTTGCATTATATATTTACCCCCAGTTGAGCATCCCTAATTTGAAAATCCAAAATCCAAAATGATCCAGTGATCATTTCCTTTGAGTGTCATGTCAGTGCTTACAATGTTTCAGATTCTGGATTTTGGGCATTTCAAATTCTGGATTTGTGGATTTGGATGCTCAACCTGTAATATGAAAACTTTCAGAATAAACTAATATTTAACCTGAGGTGATTCATTAAATAACGTTGATTTTTTTATTCAATAAATCAATGCTACATATTTTACAATAAAAATTATATTGCTTATCATATCAATATAAAATAATGAACATTCTTTATATTATGAACTGATTCTATAGTGTGTGTTTATACTGTATATAATATATACATGTATTTAGAAGGATATATAACAAAACCTTAATATTGATCATCCATAAGTGATAAAAATATGTTAAATTTTTATTTTAGGAGATTCTTTCTGCAATACACTTCATTTCCCCTATTAAGTATATATTACATTTCTAATTAGAAAAAATATAAGTTAATAAAATAGTCTGTTTCTAAATGACTAGATTATAGTGAAATGACAAATAACTCACACATAAGAAGATATTTCAAATAAAATAGCAAATAGATAACAGTATCTATGGAGTGAAAAGCTGCAGACAAATGCATATTACATATAGCCTAAATTTTTTTCGAACTTTCAGTAAGTAGCCATGAATTAATTTCTCTAGTATTGATTATAGAAATGATAGAATTATTTTAAAATATGTTAATTAAATCTCTGAAATAAAAACTTGCAAGACTGAATTACCTACAAAAATGAGTTTTTTGTACATACTTATGAACATAAAAATAGGACAGATAAAAAATTATTCCATATCATGTAGTTAAAAATCACTTTACTTATAACTCCTCAATATCAAAAAAATCACTTTTCACTATACACCTACGCAGATGGCCGAAATCCAGAACACTGGAAACACCAAATGCTGTTGGGGTGTGGAGCAGTGGCGATTCTCGTTTGTTACGTGTGGGAATACAAACTGAAGCAGCACTTTGAAAGACAGTTTGGGAGTTTCTTACAAAAGTAAACATAGTTTTACTGTATGTTCTGGCAATTAACCTCCTTGGTATCTACTCAGAAGGGCTGAAAATTTATGTCCACACAAAAAACTGCACATAGATGTTTATAGCAGCTTTATTTATAATTGCCAAAACTTGAGGCAACCAAGCGGTCCTTCAGTAAGCAAATAGATCAATAAACTGTGGCACACACACAATGCAAATTGTTCAGTGCTGAAAATAAATGCACTATCAGGGGATGATAAACCATGGAGAAACCGTAAATGCACATTGCTAAGCAAAAAAGCCTATCCGAAAGGGCTGAATACCATATAATTCCAACTACATGACGTTCTAGAAAAGTCACAACTGTGGAGATAGTTAGAGGATCAGTAATTGTCAGGGATTGGAAGTGGGAAAGAATGAATAGGTAGAGAACAGAGGATTTTTAGAGCTGTGAAAATGTTCTGTACAATTGGTGGAAACATGTCCAAACTAAAAGAATTTACAACATCAAGACTGAACCCTAACATACACTGCGGACTGTGGGTGATTACGTGTGTCAGTGCAGGTCCATGGTTTGTACCACTCCTGTGAGGGAGCTTGGCAACAGGGTGGCTACGCGTCTATAGAGGCAGGGGGTATGTGGGAAATCTCTGCTCCTTCCTCTCAAGTTTGGTTTCAACCTAAAACCGTCTGAAGAAAATGAAGTCTTTAAAATATATATTTTAAACAAAAGTAAAAACTCAGAGATTTTTACTTTTTTGTTAGGGCCATTTTGATTCAGCTGTGTCAAGGTGGCCTAGGGCATCATTTTGGCTCTCTTTTCCCTGAGACGACCTCTGTCTGTGTCTTCCTTTCTCTTTTAATCTTTTCTTTTCTTCCTAGCCAAACCATGGCCCTGCCCATCCCACCTGTCCCTGGCTTTCCACCACAAACCCTGGTGTCTTCTGTCTTTATTTGTCCTTTACCTAATTCTTTTACACAAAACAGTCAAAATATAGATGAAAGAATAGTGAGCTGTATTATTTTAGATTAAATTTCTTAATTTTTAGACTTCCTTGAGTGTTGTTGCATATCTTTGGGAGTAGGGAGTGGTGCTAGAAATTAAACTATTTTTCACTCTGGTTTCCCTCTTAGGATTGTTTGCCCCTGTGCATGCAATGCCTTTGAGAGTAAAGAATTATGAGTGTTTGATGTTCACTGAATTATACTGGCTATAAAATTTCTGAGCCCTTCTGTAGATATAAATAAATAAATTATAAAATTGAAAAATAAATCACCAGGGTTTCGGGAGTGGGGGCAAGACCCACATCATAGGGATGTGGCGAG
>VBSM01002912.1:6636519-6686992 GCA_008086735.1 Cheirogaleus medius
AAACAAAAAACAAAAAACAAAAACTTTAACAAAATTTCCCTGTACATTTTAATATACATGTAGCAGGGAACAATAGTACACAGGTATTAAAATCCAGTAATGAGCTCTGACACAGGTATCTTTCTATAACCCTGGCTTTTCTCAAGCCCTATTATGCTCTGGGATTCGTGAACTGCATGGTTATATGCAACTACTTCTTATGACACAACATGTTTTGGGGAGTGTTTTTATTCATGATGTACACCAAAGGGAAAACCATTCTCAGGGCCATGGAAAGTCACTAATTAGAGATGACATTTATGCTAAAGGACAATAAATTCTTCCCAGTTCTGTAGACAGCTTTAATTTCACAAACTTTTTGTTCACTCTCAAAGGATTCAAAGCAATTAAATAAATCAAAGAGAGAGAGAGAAAAAAAACGATTCTCCTGCAAGGATAATAATAAATATATCAGTGGTAAAAGTCAAGGAGTCACATTCTTTTTCTTTGTATGAACCACACATACACATACAGAAATAAATTTATTATATAGAAATAAGTATAGAAAAAAACTTATATAAGATATAAGAATTTTACCATTTCCCTAAGTATCTTTACTTTCTCCCTGGCTGACTGGTCACATGCCTTGTAGAAATTCTTGAGGTGGCCCCAACAGAGTACACCTGAAGGACCTAGAGCTCATGGTCAATGTGGCAATCTGTGTTTGAACTTCGGGTCTTATTTCAACTATAGCACTAATGACATTTCAAATTTCTGGTTCCAAAAAATAATAATAATAAAAATATATATATATATATATATCTCAAAGGAATTCATGGAAGAAATCATGCTTAAAAGGAATTGCCTCCTTTATTCCCCCTCCCCAAATCTATATACTTTCGGAGCAAGTCAATAGATAGCTAATAATTTAGGAGGCAAATATTTAGCCCTCCTCCATCTGGAGACAGGCAGCGCTCTGATCTTTTGTTAGACCTGGGTAAACTTGGGCTTAAGGCGCCATCTGGTGTTTAAAAGGAAGTCGTGACCCTGGGGGAAAAAAGGAAGGCATTTAACAGGTAAAATGCAAAGAACCTCCAAAGATATATTTCCAATTAAAAAACAGAGAAGACTACAATAAACAATTAATTCTTTGATGCTAAGACACAGATGTATGGGACACAGACAAGGGACAACAGCAAACAGGGAACCATGAGCTCCCCAAACAGACAAAGCAAGGAACCAACGACTGACCCTGAAGAGATGGCTGTATGTGAACTTTCTGACCAAGAATTCAAAATAGCAGTTTTACAGGTGTGCAGTAATCTCCAAAGTAACATGGTAAAGCAATTCAGAAATTAGCAAAAATATTTAAGAAAGAAGTTGAAATAATAAAAAAGGAAATTTTGGAAATGAGAAATACATTGATGAACAAAAATTCATTAGAAAATCTCAATGGCAAAATGGATCAAGCAGAGGAGAGGATCAGTGAGCTCAAAGACAGGCTATTTAAAAATACATACAGGATAAAAAAGAAAAAAATAACAATAAAAAGGAAGAGAGATCACCTATAAGATATAGAAAATTACCTCAAGAGGCAAAATGTTTAAATTATTGGTGTTCAAGAGGGAATTAAGCAAGAGTAAGGGGTAGAGAGTATACTCAGACATAATAACAAAAACTTTTGCAAAACTTGAGAAAGATGTAAATATACAGGTACAGGAAGTTCATAGAACACTGAACATATTTGATCCAAATAAGACAATCACACAGCAAATAATAATCACACTCTCAAATGTCAAGGGCAAAGAGAGACTCCTAAAAGCAGGAAGAGAAAATAAGAAAATAACATATAAAGGAGCTCCAGTTTGTCTGGCAACAGACTTCTCAACAAAGACCACACAGGCAAAACAGGAGTAGAACAGCATTTTCAATGTGCTAAAAGAAAAATCTGCCACTCAAGAATACTGTTTCTAGCAAAGCTCTCCTTCAAATATGATGGAGAGATAAAGTCTTTTTCAGACAAAAAAAAGTTGAGAGAATTCGCCACCACCAAACTCATCTTACAAGAAGTGCTAAAAGGAGTTCTTTAATCTGAAAGAAAAAAACACTAATGTGCAAAAAGATAACATTTGAAGGTGTAACACCTGCTAGTAAAATTAAGTACACAGGCAAACCCAGAATACTCTGGTACTATAACTGTGATGTGCAACACATGTATAATGGTAATATGAAGTCTAAAAGACAAATCTATCAAAAACAATAATAGCTACAGCATCTTATTAAGAGATAGATAATATAAAAGTATATTAAATGCTAACAAATAAACATTTTCAATTAGGCCTTCTATCCTCAAATTACAATAAAGAGGTCTTCCAGTTGAAATTAGACTAACAGTCTAAACTTAGCATTAGGCAATGAGCAATAGTGCTCTCAGTCATACAGTAAGGTCAGGACTCAGTCCTGTCATTCCCACTAACTGAAAGTCCTCTATAATCTAGATTTGTCAGTTCTGCTCTTTGACGTCCAGGTTTCACCCCCTCTAGTACTCTCATGCCGACAATATTTGTCCACATAATGCACATGAATCCACTGATCCTACTATGATCTCGTCGCTTATCACTTATTGTCTTGGTATCTTCTGTTTTGTGTTTCCCCAGTTTAAATTCCATGGATAATCTTTACAATCACTTCCTTTTAGACACCCTTAATTCATCACGCCAATTTATCTACTCTTTTGACAAAACTTGTTACTCCTTTTAAGTCCAATTCCTCAAAATATTCTGAGCCTGAACCTCCATAGCTAAATGTGCAGTAGGAGGTCCAATTTGCACCTGATACGTGTTTTAGAAAGAGTGAGCTGAGAAAAAAATTGGAGGAAATTATAAAAAAAGAGAAATATTTTCAAAATACTTAATATTTATCTCCAAATTAAAAGAGCTCGCCAACTGCCTATCATCACAAATGACAGTCTCTTTCAGAGACTATAATTCTGAAATTTGAGAAATAGAAAGAATAAGGAAAAAAATCCTAAAAGTAGCAAAAGGAAAAACAAAACAAAAAGCAAATTGTATATAATGCAATAGAATAATCATACGACTATTTAAGAGTAATACTGAGACACAAAATACAGCAGTTTATGGCTTCAGAAGACTCAGAACCATCAACCTAAATTGATTACCAATCTAGAACTCCATACCCAGGAGTCCATCAAGTTTGAGACAACAATTACTTTTTTTACATGTAGGGCTTTATAAAAACCTTACATCCCATGCAGCCTTCCTCAAGAAACTACTGCAGGCATAGCAACCTACAAAAGGGAGTAAGTTACACATGGCAAAGATTCAGGACGCTAGGACCCAACGGCGGAGGTGTGAGGCTCGGACCTGGTGCTGGTGAAGAGAGACTCTAGGTGTCTGGCTGTGCAGCCAACTATAGGTCACCAGGACCGACTGAAGCACCTTAAGAAAGAGATGAAGTGGATTGATTACTTGTGTTTTTCAACTGTTATGAGAAGGCTTTTGCAGTTTCTTCCAATATATTAAGCATGACTGTGGGTTGGGGTAGAATTAGAAAATGGCATTCTCATGAAATAGTAGGAAATAAATATGAAAGACATAATCAATAGTAGCAGTATAGGCATATTAGTTAGCAATAGGGAGATAAATACCAGAAGAAATCAGTAAATAATTTAAATGAGTTTGTCTCTATAGCACAGACCTCATTGGGCTGGAGCTTGGAGTGGTTTGGAAAGTGATATTTGTTTTAATTATTAGGTAGTATTGATGTTAGGTTCTTAGTATCATTTGGGTTTAAAACACGTATCACTTTGCTAAATATAATAATGCATTTCTTTAAAAGTGAGTAATGAGAAAGTGTTATTCGTTATCGTCACTTACTTTGGTAAGATATCTTAACAATTTAGCAGTTAAGAGGAGTAGAGGAATCAGAGGCACGGAGCAGTGTCCAGAGCTGATTTGAGATGCAAGTTGTTTGGTTTTAGAATAGAGTAGATGACAGTAGATTTGTATCCTTGAAGTAGCTATTTCAGTGGATAAAGAGAACTTGATGATTTGAATGAATGGAGACAGGAATAACAGAATAATGGAGCCAGGTTCCTGGGATGATGAAAGAAAAATGAGCTCAAAATCATGAGTAGAAGATTTATACCCTGTAGTAGTATAATAATGACTTTTAATTTAAGGTTTATTTTATTCCAATCACAAAATATCTCATTTTGTCAGCACAATAACTGCATAATGCCCTCTTTATGATTTCCATTTTAAACCATAAAACTGAGTTCTAGAGATTAAGTTGTAGATCCAGGATCTGAACTGTCTCAATCCTAAACCTGTGAAGCCAAACTTTCTAAGTCCCAGTTTTATCAGGAATTTGTAAGGAATAATAATGCCTCTTCCATCAGGTTATTTTAAAGATGATTTAAAATATGTTAAGAGCATAGTGCCATAGCTGAGCAAGAATGAATGCTAGGAATTATTTAGTTTTCATAATCATTTCTATTGTCACCATTAATATTCCAACTTCTTATTTGCAAATGAACAGTTACAAAGAAAAGTCAGTCTGGTGAATTAAAAGTGAGCTTGCAGCTACATTTACATTATTTTGTGTGGCTAAAATATCATTTCCAGGCTAGGAAATTACTTTAAAATCATACCAGAAATAAATATCAGGTAAATTCTTGTTCAGTAAAAACACAAAATGGAAAGAAGATCATGTATACTTTTTCAAATCAGAAGTTTGAACAGATTTAAGCAATCACAACTAATCTCACATGTTTGCCAGAGAACACTAAAAGTTTTGCATAATATCCATTAGTAGCTGAAAAAAAAGACTCACAAAATATTGACCAAAGTTACAATTGAAAATTAATATTTGCATTTAGCCTTAATACTTAAAAATATGAGTATGCATGGGTACATTTAAGTATGTGACACACACTTGTATAGAAAACTATGCAGTAATACTCTTCAATATTATTTTTATATGCTAATGGGCTTGTGACTAGGTGCCCATGAAGCAAGGAGACAAAGACACTAGGCTGCCATGTGATATAAGACATCAAAGTGCTCTGGTTAAATTCACTTTTCATTATTGAGTTCTTGATTATTTTTCAGTTTCTAACTTCTGAAAAATCAATTTTCAGAGACAAATAAACCTTCAGTATTGGAGGATTCTTTCTTCTCTCATCTAAATTTCAAGTCACAGAAGCCAGTTACAATAGCAAAATTCAATCTCTTAACTAAAGTTGAGGAATAATAATTGGAATGAAAACCCATGGAAATGTATGAAAGCATAGCTCTACTTCAATGACAGCAACCAGATGATACCTGCATGTATGTCTACCTCCTGGAATTAATCTGATAGACCTCTGAAGTCATACTATTGCTACTCTTTCTAATTCCATCACATGCATTTAATCTCGCTTCACTTCTTCATTTCTTTTTTTAAATATCAATGTAATAAAGAACCTACACAACCTATCAGAGAACAAAGTTATATAAAATATTACTAATAAGTTACATGATATATACAATCAGCTATTTCTTTGTCTCAAACTCATTTGTTACACAGATTATATCCACTTTCTATTAACTTATTAACTTAAAAGTCCATGGATAGATAAGACCTGTTAGAACTATTTGACTTCAGAAAAAAATAATACGGCAATCCAAAATTTTTTGTGCAGCAGATGAAATTTTATTTAATTGCAAATAACAAATTAAATTAGTTAGATTAATATAACACAATATTTGTTGTTGGCTTGTCATTTCATTTAAATATTTTAAAGGAGTCTTTCCAAATCCTCTATCCAAGACAATATGCTGCATTAGTTATTCAATTAAAGAGCAAGCTGTCAGCTTCACTTTCAGTAAATGATTTTAGTTTCTTTGATATATAGTAACCTATGCCACTGTTATAAAATTAATCCCAGAGAGTCCCAGGCATAGGAAGCTGAGTTCACTTGGACTCAACTCCTAGCATTTGTCAGGCAATGATGCTTCACTTAAGATTTTTATCCTAAATAAAATTAGAAATATGTATAAACCATTTGGTAGACTAGCAGTTACATCTGGATATTATGTGGGGACAAAAAAGTCCCTTACTATAATCTGAGCTCACCTGTCTGGATAGTAACATAAAATCAGTAAACCTACGGATAAGTTAGAACCATCTCAACATTGTGCTTCCCATGGAAAAGAGGCTGAGCTGCAACATGAGCTTGCAGCATCAGAAACTGAAACATTATCATCTCTGCTTTCACACTCTGAAGGAAATGAGAGATAGGGAGCTGCCAGACATTTGGGATTTAGCCATTCTTTTGGCAAGAAGTAGTATATCAAATCAGTGGCTTTGGTCTTCTGAAATGACCTAATGACCTTTAGCCTTAGCAATCAGCTACAGGCATGACCTCTAATGCTTTCCTATACAATTGAACATGAACGCCAGGTTTCATCATGATGACTAATATTTATATTCAGGAATTTCCAGAGTGAGTGTGTGTGTGTGTGTATGTGTGTGTGTGTGTATGTCACTGTCTTTAAAAGTTTATTTCCAAGGTTTGCAAGAACATAGTTCTGTTTTAGCAAGAAATAACAGGTAATTAGGTAATTCATTATGACAAGAAGAAAATGATGTTTATCTGGGAAACTATTTCTGTAGAATTTTTTTCACTAGTCATTAATAATGTCCTTGGCCTCAATGTAGTATTACTGGCAAAAAAAAAGTTATTGGATTCATAGGACCAAATAGGATGAATATATATCAAATATTTTAAAATGTCCTTCCATTTAATTAGCCCCTCCAAAAGAATTAGATTTTTACTTAGAGTCTGATATGTGTAATTGCAAGATAAACCTGTATCTGCTCTTTAATGAACAAAAAGGATAAAGCAGCCAAGTTAAATTATGTACTGCTTTCTTTTTCTATCCTTATGTCCTTTATCATTCTACTCTTTGAGGTGAGCCACACTGGAATTAGCAAAAACAGAATTTCTCTCAGCCTTCTCAAGAGAGGAAAGCCAAAAGAATGTCCTATTTAGACAAAAGTCTCTATTTCTCTCTCTCTCTCTCTCTCTCTCTCTCTCTTTAGAAGACATGCATAGTCAGGGAATAACTGCAATTCTTATCTAGTTGTTCCATTCTGACACATCCTTTACATATTTCCAGCAGTGATTCCTCTGGAGCAGTAAAAAAAATTCCATATATGTATCCATGTTGTCTTGATATGTAGTATATACTACAAAAAAAGGAAATATATACTTTCAATCAGATGGTTTAGCTGTATGGGTTTAACAGAAAATATGTGTCTATGCTATGTAAGAAGCTTATAAGTGGATATAAATAAGTAAATATATTTTCAATTTAAACATAGGTATTACTCAAGAAAGAAAATGATAACAATTTAAATGTTCTCATTCCATAAAAGCAGAAATAAGGGAAAATAAAATTGTTGCTCTTTATCACATTTTTTTAAAATATCAGCAAACAATTTTTTGTTGTTGTTGTTTCCAAGTTTATACCTACTTTCCTTAAAGAGAAGTATATGAGTAGAAATCCTTCTAGAGGTATGGACATTTTCCATTACCATAGATTGTCAAATTTTCTGTATAAACACTTGAATACTTTTTTGAAATTGGTATTCTGGAATGCAAGGAAACAGTGTTCTTGAGATTGTCTTAGGAATAATGAAAGACAGCATTTAAAATAGAAAATTCGATGGAATCTCAATTTATGATATGGAGATAAAATTTAGATTTATTACCTATTGATGGATAACATGAAAATAACAGTCTTAACCTGAAGAGCAAAATAACAGTGCATAGATGGAACTTGTTGTTCCTCTGGATAACTCAGTAAAAACTATCCATAAGGTAAATTGGAATCAAAATGTGTAGTCCAAGCATAGATCATACATTATTGTGAAAGTGAGTGTCAACTGCTATGCAAGGTATACATAGACCTCACCCCCTCGCAATGATATTGTATTAAAAGCAAGACAAGAGGCACTTGCTCCTTTAGTAACACAAAGAAATTCCAGCAGAGATTTCTAGGCTGAATGTGGATGAAACCTGAGCTGAATGTGACTGAAAGAGACAGGATTCAGACACTCCTCATCTTGTCTCAAATGTCTCCTGATGACAACCAAAATGACACAGCTTCTACCCTTATAGGAAGTTCTTGGAATTTTATCAAATCACCTCTCTCCTTCCTTAAAGCTTTATGGACTATCCAAGAGAGATACTGTTTCTCTCCTGTTCATGCAACAATTTTACGCTTGAATTTGCCAGCCTCTTTACTTAGTTCTCTTACATTATCAGAGATACTTTAGGAGCAGAAGGGCAGAAGAAAAGCATGAGGATGAAATCACTTTGGTACATTTGACATCCTTTGTAAGGCAACCATGCTTAGTCAAAAGCCTTGAATCCACAAATAAGTCACAACCTTAATATAAATACACAACAATAAAACACCACAAACAAGTTCAAAATTTTAATAGAGCTTAGAGGCTTTTAATTTCAGCAAAAACATAAACTTTCTTTTGAAAGCCTAGGTTAAAAATTATTTCCACAGGACTTCCTAGTGCCTCATCGTGTCATTTAGAGCAAGTCTTATTAATCTTTCATTTCCACATAAGTAAATGGAGAACTGTATTTCAAGAAAGATGTTGCAAAATCATTTGATACAAAATGATGTTTGTTGAAGTAAGAACTTGCTGAATCATGTAGATATTTTAAAGGAATCTCCACATAGTGCCAGAGAGCACTGAAATCTGACACAGAATCGTTTGATGCTCATATTCTAAAGATATGATGACTGCTATGTTTAAAACTGAAATTCTATATGTTATGCTGAAAGTCAACAGAAACACACATGAATACATATCATACTGTAAAACTGGGTAAAAAGTCAACCTGACTTGTTAAATAAAGATGCATTCCTCTTCTTGTCTGTCTTCATGTCATAAAAGAGATACATAAGAATGAAGTAAAAACTACATAATATATTTACTGTAGTGCTAAAATACAGGATATAATGCTTATTGCTGGGCTATTTTCTCTCCCTCTTCCTAAACATTTTTTTCTTTCTCTCTTCTGCATGGACATAGAATTATTTCTGAACCTAGTACCACACTTACATGTAGAAATCCTTCCCTTCATCATGAAGCATCTTCTCAATGTCTCGAGAGTTATGCCATTCATATATTATCAATTGATATACTCTGTACTATATCTATATATATGACCACATGTCTATATGGCTATTGACATATATACATATATACACAACACATATATATTTTCACTCTCCGAACTAACTTCTGAGGCCCTATATTATCTCCTATAGTCCAAATCATATTTGTATAAATGGGCAATGCACAGACACACACCCAACATAATTAATGAAATTGACTATTTCATTATTTAACCATGTTTTCTTCTTCTATAACAAAGTGATATACTCATTAAAAAGAAGAAATAGAAATAACCTGTTTTTATTAGAGTGAGTTTTATATTATCATTACACATAAACACATCATTGAACTGGAAGTTAAACAAGAGGAAATGGGCTTAAGACACACAAAGAATATTTGGTTCAGTATTTATAACAAATTTTCTTAGAATAAAGCCATACTTATGGAAAAAGTCTATGCCATACATTATTGGATTAGTAATTTCCTTTATCTTTGTAGTTAGCTTACTATGCAATACAGACTTCAAAAATTATACAAGTTGAAAAATGGAAGTAAGTGTCAAAAGGATAATTAATATACTTCTTCTAATATCATTTATTAAAACTGTTGATATTTCAGTGGGGAATATTTCATCTGTTGATTTTGATTGGTAGGATCCATGGTTGATAGAATATATAGATTTAGATGTCTCTACATATTAAGTGTCAAGTGTAGGACAGGAAAGTAAATTATCTTACAAGTTATGTTATAACCCTTAGTACATAAATATTGGCTTCTGGGCACACAATTTGATGTCCTTGTAAAATTCAAACTATAGGAGGAACACTGGCATGAAGCAATTTTCCAAAATGTTTAAAAAATCATAGAAGTTGAGCAAGAAATAAAGCAGTTCAAGTAAAATTAACAATATATGTTCCCTTGACAACATTTCTTGACAGATTGAGTCTGTCTGTTCATCTGTTTGACTGATCAGTATCAGAAAATCATTCTACAGCCAAGGAAGAATAGTTAATATGGTTATGGGTTTACATAATTTATGGAATTCACTTTTAAGAATTTCATATAGCTGACCATTTCCACTCATGCAGAAGTGATCATTTGGTGGTTGCATGCATTGGTGCCAAATTTCATACCTGAAATGATTGAGGGAGGAGTGGGGCTATCAATACTTTTATTTTCTGCTACTTCTTCCCCAGTAAAGTTACATGTTTTCTTATTATTAAAGCTAATTTGCTTTTCATTTCAAGTGAGAAACATTAACTCAGTCTCTGTAAAATGAAGGAAAAATTTTTTTGAAGGATACAGTAGTAGTTCACGGAAAACAAGATACCACTAAACCACAAAAACTTGAAAATACCATCAATCTTAGAACCTCCAGGGTACTTAGCAGTAAGAGTTTACCTATGTCCCTTTAGGACATCATCATTAACCTACCTTGGTGCAAAGTATTTTAGTTCAATTCACAGATTTCTGAGAGCACAAAGCTACTTGGCCTAATATGCATCAGGAAACCACTCACACATGAACAGCAGGCTTCTGAATAAACACAGCTTCTGGGTGCCCATCCCTATATATTCATTTATTGGAATCATTACGAGAGAGGAGAATCATGGTGAATCAGGTAAAGAGTCTAATTGGTGCTTAGGTGGAATGACACCTTTTGTACTTTATTATAATTAAGGTGTATCTAGATAAGTAAATAAATAGTAAGAAATAAAAACCAATAATTTAAACTATCAGGGAATTTCAACCCTGCCTCTCATCTAAAGCATTTATCACTCCAGAATGAGCATATTTTGAAAAATAATGATATTGGGCATTTTTAATGCCCCATTGCCAAACAAAACAAAAACCAACAAAGCAAAACATCCAATATAATATTCTACATAAACATATGTACATGTATTATACAATGTATCTTATCATTTTCCTAGCCAGCATCCATTCTTTCTGCTTTGTACCTGAATATCCATTTCGTTCAAGTGTTCACACTTTCCTTCATGCATATGCATCAAGAGAAGATGACATGACCTCCGCATGGGGAAGGGGGGTGACAAACATGAGGATAACTCTACTTCCTTTACCAGTGATCAGTTCAGAATGCGAAGAAAATTATCCATTTGCTGTATTTATGTATTTATTGTGATAAACATCTTTTTTACAATATCATCTTAGTATCCATTTAAATGTTATAATTCAACATCCCTATGTAAACCATCCTGCTCTTCAGGAACGAATAGAGATATAATTAGAATGTGCCTTGAAGCATTCAGAACATTCATCATTCAAATCTCTTTCAGTAAACAAAATGCCTCTTCGCCCTTACAATACACTTAAACAAGATGTATTGCTTATTAGTTTATACAAATTGCATATGTTTATGTATTTAATACTGGAAGAATTCCTGATACCATCTTTTTCTGCCCTGCTTTCAGGCAGAACCAGCTTTAGCACATCTCAGGAAAAAAAAATGTGTTTTTTATGCAGATGAGTTTGTGGTTGGCTATATCATAATGTACTTAGATAGCTTTAAATATATTGTATATGTTTAAATATCTGCAATTATGAATATATGCTTTAAAACGAATAGTAAACATCCAAACTCTAGAAAAAAATTCAGAACTTCAGTAAATATTTAATGTAAAATCCCAGAAAATTATACATCATAGTATTTTAGTTTAAAAAGATTTTTAGTGGATTTGGGGTGTATCCCAGAGGGTTCTTGGGATAGGGGAAATTTTGGAACTTGACATAACATAATAACAATAATAGTAGCAACAATATTATCTAATAGTTATTAAGTACTTTTGGTGTTCCAAATATTTGCTAAATATTTTACATAAATCATCAAATTTAATAATCTAAGACCACAAAGATAAATGCTGTTAATATTCAATTTCTGCACATGAAGAAACAGACTTAGTCCAGATTATTAACTTATTTGAACTCTCAAACTATTATAACAAGTGCTGAAGTCATATGACAATAAAACAGCCTTCTCTGCTCTCTCTCTATAGCACAGAGAGAGATCATCACTCTCACAAACAGCAGCAGAGATGGACAGGTGTGCTTTCTAGACTGATGTATTGTTTAGCAAATTAACTCTTCATATGGAGAGAATTTATGATCTGCCTGTAACAGTGCCTCAGGAAAAAGAGAGACTAGGTGAGGAATCAGTTAGCTATAAAAGAATAGTAACATTCTTCAGCTGATGAGAATGAAAAAAAGAACCATTAAGTTTAAGGATATCAGTTAAATGGACTTTAGCAAAAGCATTATTATGAGGGACAAGGAAATGTTAAGTTTCTTAATTTAATTACTTAGCTATATGTTTCCCAATAGAGAAGTCACTCCGTGGTTTGGAAGAAAAGGAAATTAATTCAGAACCTCAGATGATTTTCTAAAAAATATCCTAGATGTTCGAGTTAACATCAGAGCCCAGAACTCCTTGGTGGTCCAGACATGACTTCTATTCTGTCCATACTGACATGTTATGATTTTATACACGAAGGTATGTAAATGATTGCAGAAGAATTCTTCAAAAAAATTGTTATCTTTTGGTATGTAATTAGATTGGCCATTTTAAAAAGAATCAATCCTGACGATTAAGGCAAGTTCAGAAATAATGATGCCTTACAACTATTATGTCACCATAAAAATTTAAAAAAAGGTTGGGTGCAGTGGCTCATATCTTAATCATAGCATTTTGGGAGACCAAAGTGGGAGGATCATTTGAAGCCAGGAGTTCACTTCCAGCCTGGGCAACACAATGAGACCACATCTCTACAAAACTAGATAAATTAAAAATTAAAAATTAGCTGAGCATGGTGGCAAATGCCTATAGTCCCAGCTACTCAGGAGGCTGAGGTGGCGGTAATGGCTTGAGTCCAGGAGTTGGGGGCTGCATTGAGCCATGATCAGACCACTGCACTCTAGCCTGGTTGGCAGAACGACACTGTCTCCAATCAATCAACCGATCAATAAAATAAGAAAATTAAAAAAAGAAATATGATGCCATTTTAATTCATAAAAAAAGGTGGAATTAAGGATAGTAAAATGATATTTAAGGCAACTAAATAGTGTCTTGGCAGGTGGCTCCACTTTTAGGCTAACTCTACATTGTTAAAACACAAAACCCATTATGTAATATAGATAGGTAGATAGATAGACAGACAGATAGATAAATAGTGCTAGTGATATTTGTTCCATTTACTTATAATAACATCAAACTTTGCATGTATTCTACTTCTCCTATTCCATGATCATTTTGAAAATGTTGCTTCCCCTACACAAATCTCCAATAGTAAAAGTAGATCAGTGGTACTATATAGATGCATTACATTATCCACCAAAAATAAAAAAAAAAAAAAGGCTGTTCTCTTGCAGACTACAATTTGCAGGGCATGTCACTTAGTTTAGGGAGTGCCAAAGCTCCCATAATACCATACCATCCTCTCATTTAAAAGAACACATAGAAAATTATCTATCTAAATCTAAATAACTTTCCACTTTCTATCAGGTGATATCTGCCAGTGTGGGGGACAATTAGAGATGAAAAAAAGGTATCACTGGTATATCCAAAAGGGCAACTGCCAGATCTCCATATCCATAATCAACACGTACTCAGGCAAATACTCAGAAATCTAGGATCTATTTCTTTTAGTTCTTCCCACTTCACTCTTCAACAGAGATAGTAAGAACAGAAGCCTAAAAAAAACACTGTAGAGGAGAACAATGTTATAAACACAACCACTTTTTAATATCTTTGATGTGCTGCTTAAACTTAATCTGTCAAAGGATGAAATGTTGCTTAATATGTGATCTAAAATGAAGTCATAGAAGGGACATTTGTCTTTGAATTTATACATGCCTTAGTTTTAGTTCCAATTCAACAACTTCTAAATTATGAGACTTTGGGGCAGTACATGTTCTCAATAAGTTCATTTTCATCCCCTGTAAAACTGACATAAAAACATTATTGTAGATAAATTTTGTAAGATTAAAAGGTAAAGTATGTTAAGTAACTCTCAAACAAAATAGGGGCTTAAAAATTGCAGATGTCATAATTATGCTTACTTTATTGGTTCTTAAAAATAATTGATCATTTGAAAATAATTCTCCCAAATGAGGATGATTGAGATCAGTAAGATCACTTCCTCCACAGTAAACCTTTATGGAGATGTTTTCTAAAAATGTAAATAAGACAATCTTCATTTTTAGTAAAGTTATTTTTGAGCATGCAAATATTTTAAACAAAAAAAATATAATAAAATTGGCATTCATGAAATTCAGAAAATCCTTAAAAATCACAAAACCAAAAGCTTCAAATCTAATAAATTCCTTCTGGATCCCTACTTTAAAACATAAAGACATTTTGAGAACAATATGTAGCGGACGATAACAAACACTGCAGTCTCATAAATACAAATGAGCACCCTGTAATGCCTGGACTCACAAAACACCTGCTCTGAAATTAGGCAAAATCACATTCTACTACTGTGAAAAAACTCTTGAGTAACAAGCTTCAACTTGAAAATCACATTTGAATGAGAAGGTGAACTTTTAATGAAACTTTATAACTTGCCTGTATCTATTGTGTTTATCTATATTTTTTGTGAGAATTTAATCAGAGATGTCTGAATAAAAGAACAGATGGAAGCTTTATTTAAATTTAGAGAGAATGGATACCACATGCTGAGCTCAATAAAGAAATTTAAATAAGTTTTTCATCTTGTATAAATTTTATTTAATGATGCATTCAACTTAGGAATTCTAAAATAGCAAAAACACTAACTATGAAACAACAAATCCCACCTATGTTTCACACTTGTATGCTTAAAAATACGTCCTGAGAACAGAGATATTTTCAAGGTGTTTTCTAAGGGATATTGAACTTCCATTATTGATTAAATTTATTATTTTTTAATAGTCCAACTTGTCCTACAAAAGAAAAATAAATCATTCATGATTCCAGGTAAGAGGAAGCAAGAATTAGGGTTGAATGTGAAGATGAAAATGTATTTTAAACAAATATTTTAAACATATTTTTCTTCAATTACTGTTCCTTTTTTGCATTTTTTGTTATTGTTTTTGTGTATCTTCCTCCCCGGTTTAATTTTAGGATTTAAAGAAAATTAATTTTTGCTTTGCCTCTTTTGTTTTACACCATGAGGAATATAAAAATGATGTTTCCCTTTTAACGATTTTCTTTATTGGTTCACGGCATATCCCCATGAGGCATGATAGAGGTGAAAGAAGCTAAAATATTTACATGAATTAATAAATATGGAGTAGTATCAATCCTTATGAATAGAAAGTGACAACAAAAAGACAGAAACTTGAGGATGTCTGATGATGAACCGGCTACGCCGAATGAGAATTAATATTATATGACTTGTTCTCTGAGGGACCTCGGTAATTGAGGTTGCTTAGTGCATAGAACTTAAGCAGAAAGCCTCGAACTTTGGCTTGAGTGTCAGAATATGGCGTTAGGTGGAAACCAGAGGGGCAGGGTTTTAAGAGAAGAACTCCCATAAAGAAAAGAGCTCCAGCAAAAGGAGCTCCAAAATGTACATCCAAGTCCTGCACAAATTCTTAGATTACACCTAAACTGTGCATGCATATGGAAAGTTCCAGTTTTCTCAGTAAAACCCCACAGCAAAGAACTGAACAGTTATAGCTACTGTACAGGGAATATTTTGATTTTTAGGTTCAAAAAGTTCTTTGACTACTAGAACAAGGACCAAATACTTAAAAGGAAGGTAAAAGACGCTAGAAAATTAAACATTTTCTCACACGCAAAGAAACAGGGAAAGGTCACCAGTGTTTGAAAGAAAAGCAGTTAAGAGAATATAAATGTGAGGTGATCTTTATAAATAAATATTTAGTGACCTACTGAGAATTAAGACCACAATAATTGGCTAAATGGAAATTATCTATAAAAATGGAAAGTATAAAACAAGACAAAATAAAAATGGAAACTAAAGCCAAAAAGGTAATAATTGTGCCAGATAGTCCTGTTCCTCTCTTTCTTTTTACTCTTCCTTTCTTACTATTTTCCCATAGTTGTGATAAATTCTATCCAAAAGTGTATAGATAAGGATAAAGTATAAGCACGGTAAGCATCTGTGCCTAGGTGAGGAAAGAATGGGTGGTGGTCAGCATGGGATTTAAGAGCCTGTGTGGAATGAGAATAGAATGTGGGCAGGAAGGCACCCGCGTGTGGGCTGTTGAATAATGACTAGGTGAGGAGGGCATCCCCCTAGTGTGGCAGCCTGCCATGCAATACGAGAGCATGAGCCAGCTAGGGAAAGCCTGAACGTGGGAGTGTGGACCAGTGTATGTAGTCGAAGCTGTAGCAGAGTGATAAGGGTGGAGACACAGGTGGGAGGGGCACACAGCATGAAGTCAAAGCATATGCATATTGTGGAAAGTGTGCGGGAAGGCTGTCCAAGGCTAAGACATTAACGTCTAAATGAAGTACGATGGACATCCTCTTAAAAAGATGGCTCTATACAAGGTGTTGGAGCCTGTGTGGTGCAAGGATGTGTTCTCCCATGGAAAAGCAATGTCACGTGGGATGTCAGAACCCTAGTGTGATGAGAAAAACACCCTTCCTTTATAGAATATATTTTCAAACAATAGATATAGACCGAAAATAAATGTTTTGCTCTGATCATATTCTGTGCATCATGCTTCTTCAATGTCCTGGTTATATATATGTATATATTATTCATCAAGCCTTATTTTTTTTTTTCTGAGACAGAGTCTCACTTTGTTGCCTGGGCTAGAGGGCCGTGGTGTCAGCCTAGTTCACAGTAACCTCAAATTCCTAGGCTCAAGCAATCCTCCTGCCTCAGGCTCCCGAGTAGCTAGGACTACAGGCATGTGCCACCATGCCTGGGTAATTTTTTTTATATATTTTTAGTTGGCCAATTCATTTCTTTCTATTTTTAGTAGAGACGGGGTCTCGCTCTTGTTCAAGCTGGTTACAAACTCCTGACCTTGAGCAATCCTCCTGCCTCGGCCTCCCAGAGTGCTATGATTACAGGGGTGAGCCACCGCGCCCGGCCTATTCATCAAGCCTTTGCACATCTATTTAAAGAAATGTGGAAAATGGGGTTGAGATAACAAAATACCTTTCCCAAGGTCACACAGGAATAAAACCAAGAGCAGAACTTATTCCTTTTGAATCCATAGTACAATGTCCATTTCATTACTACCACACCATGCTTTAAGATCAGTTTTCCAAACACTAATTATAAAATCACTACATATGAATAAACAGTAAAATGTAGACAGTTTTTAATGATTATGTCTAATATGTTAACTATATTTTTGGCTCAAGACTGTGGCAATTGCTCACTAAAGATAAAAAACAAAAACTATTTTTGTATAACACTTTATAAAATGCAAAAGGGTTTTCATATGCAGTATCAACCTAATAAAAATTAGCTTAGATAATTTAAATTTTATTGTATTGTTATTATAGAGGTGCTACATTTAAGTAGAAAAGGATTGATATAATATATATCTCATGATTTTTATACATGAATACCCAGATAGTTGAGAAAAAAAATTTCAGCAGAGCATCTAGCTTAAGATACCCTAAATATATGATGAGTGCAGGAGTGCAGAAGAATATCAACTTTGAAGTCACAAAAACTGTCGGTTAATTTAAAGATCCTAATTCACTAGTTGAAATGAGGTGTAAATAATAACCTCTTTTAGCCAGTTTCTCAAAATCATTAAAAATAGAATTCTAGATACTTTTAAAGTTTATTTTGAGAGGTATATTTTAAAAGAGGAATTTATATTGCCCCCAAAGTGGAAATAATTCTAAATATCTTCTCCTTAGAGACTCACACCCCAGTCAATTTTGTAATGTCCTCTCATCTTTCCATTCTCTATACAAGTTTTCCAAGTTTCCCAAGACCTAATAGTTGTTGTCTCATCACCCATTTCCCTCAAAATACGTTTTTTTCCCTCTAATTTTTAGGATCCTTTTTATGTAGCGTGACCACCTCTTACTCTTGTACTCTTTGCTTCCCTGTTAAATACTCTTATCAATAATATAAGCAAAAACATTGAATAGGAGGTAGGAGAGGTGGGAAAAGCTGCCAATGCTTCTATTCTGACATCAGCCTCCACTGGTGTACTACAATTTAGTTCTGGCATTACCTGCCCAGAGTTAGCGCAGAGCCCACAAGTGAAGAGCCCATTCCTCCACAAGACTGCCTTCACTTTAGATACCAGCTTCAAGTAGGATTTCCAGGCCACCTGTGTTTCTGATCAAGTGGCTATAAATTTGAGATTTCTGTACTCGTCTCAGGTTCAGTAATTCACTAAAATAGCTAATAGAATTTAGGAGGGTGTCACACTTACAATTACATTTTTATTGTAAAGCATAGAAGCCAAATGAAGAGACATCTAGGGCAATAACTGGGAGAGTCTCAGACATAGAGCATGTGTGCCCTCTCTCTTGGCATACCAATATGTTCACCAACAATGAATCTCCATTGGAAGACAGTGTTTGGAATTTTTATTATATAGGCATCTTTGATCAAATCATCTATCACTTGATTGAATTCAATCTCCAACTACTGTTCTCTTCCACAGAGCCTGAACTCGCTCAAATTTCCAACCCTCAAATCATCATTGTTTATCTGTTGATGAGACCCCATTCTATAGCTGTTTAGAGGCTTGGCACAAATCACCCCATTAGTGTACACTCGAGTATGATCCAAGTTGCTCATGAATAACAAAGACACTTCTATCACTTGAGAAATTCCAAGGGTTTAAATATCCCATCCAGGTACTAGAGAAAAACAGCCAAATCTTTATTATACAACAACATCTCCTAAATATAACAATTAATGAATTATACATAAATGTATTATGACACAGTGCCTGACAATGGCAAAGAGAAAGACTAAAAAATAGAAGTGGCTAATTTTGGTGATGATTTCAACAAAAAAGAACCAAATGGAAATTCTGGAGTTTGAAGATACAGTTGCTGGAATGAAAAATTTGCAAAGAGGACTCAACAGTAGATATGAACTAGCAGAAGAAAGAGTCAGTCAACTTGAAAAAAAGACCAATAGAAATTATGCAACTTGAAAAATAGAGAGAAAAAAACTTTTTAAATGAGAAGTGCCTCAGAGAAAGTGGGACATCATTAAGTGCACAACATACTTATAATTGGAGTAGTTGAGGAGGAGAGAAAGAAAAAGGCACAAAAAAATTTCAAGGGTGGGGAATCTGCAGCCTCAGGCCACATGTGGCCCTCCAGATTCCCAAGTGCAGCCCTTCAATTAATTCCAAACTTCACAGAACAAATCCCCTTATTAAAAGGATTTGTTCTGTAAAATTTGGATTCAGTCAAAAGGCTATACTCAAGGATCCAGAAGGCCACATGTGGCCTCAAGGCTACAGGTTCCCCACCCCAATGAAATGCAAAGTGGTCCATACCCAAATAGCATGGTAAAATTGTTGAGAGACAAAGAGGAAATTGGAAGCAACAAGAGAAAAAAAACAACTTATCAAACACAAACTTCAATAAGATTAACAGCAGATTTATCATTAGAAACAATGGAGTTCAGAAAGCAATGGATGACATAACCAAAGTGTTGGGGGAGGAGGAAGGTACCACCAATAAAAAGTCTCTTATAAACAAAATTATTTTTAAAATTAAAAGAGAAAAAAGATAATTTCAGATAAACAAATACTGAGAGAATTTACTGTTAGCCAAAGAGTATTATAAGAATTATTAAAAAGTGTCCTTAAGGTAGAAAGCAAGTGGCTTAAGATTATTATTTAAATTTATACAAAATCCAGAGTAATGGTAAAGATAATGTTTTAATATAAGATGTATATTTCTTTATTCTTAAACAATTATAAAAGCAATTAACCACTAATTCTACTGCTAGGCTTCTGACACACAAAAATGTAATATACTTGACACTAACAACACAAAGAAGGTAGGTGGGAGTTAAGCTATAGTTGAATAAGAAACTGACACCAGATGGTTACTCAAATCCATAGAAACAAATAAAGAAGAGTGGAAATTGTAAATAAGAATATTAATATAACAAACTCTATAAATATAAATTTGCTTTCCTTTCCTCTCTCAGCTTCTGTAGAAGACCTAAAATTATACAAAGTAATAATTATAATAATGTATTATTGGAGTCATAAGACATATACATGCAGTATGTATAACTCTCTTCTTACAAAAGTGAGAAGAGAGAATAAATCTATATAAAAGCAACACTGTACTCAGTAAAACTAGCCAATTATTTTAAAATACCCACATATTTTATGAATTCATTTATATGAAACATCTAGAATAGGCAAATTGTTGATTAATGGTTGCTCAATGCAGAGGATAAAAAAAGATGGGACATGGCAACTAAGAGGTGGAAGGTTAAGTTTTGGTCTGATGCAACATTCTAAAACAGATTATGATTACTGAACAACTCTGTGAATATACTAAAAAGCAATAAACTGTATATTCTAAGTGGGTGAATTGTATCATATGTGAATTATATACCAATAAAGCATATATATGTATATAAGAAATGCAAAAAGCATATATATGTATATGTATATGAAATTTTTAAACACATCTATCTCTTCAGTACCCTTGACACACAACTTTGTTTTCATGAAATTTTGATGCCTAGCCTATAAGATAAATATTTTATTTATCTAAAGTTGCCAAAACGAAGGAAAATTATTTGTTAAATTATATGATGGTTTTAAGTAATCATTGGTATGAGAAAAATTGAAATAAAATACATAAATCTGAGCTCATTTATGGAAAGAATAGCATAAGAATATTTCAGAATGCAGTAGAAAAAGGCATAACAGTAACAAGACAAAAAAACTTTAAAATAAGAAATTATTGATATATTCATAGAAGAAAAATATGCAAAGATGTAATGAAACAAAACTTTTCAGACTAAAAGAAATAGAAAATGCTTAAAATGAAAATCTCACAAAAATAGATTTAACATAAATGAATCAAATTTAGAAATGAACTGGTAACTCTATTAAATCAACGTTTTAAAAAAAATTCTGAAACCATTCAAAATATTGGGATTGGGTATAGTGTGGAGAATGAGTTAGGATATATATATATGTATATTGTATATATATATATCTCCTCCTAGCTTTGTCTGCTATCCCCGCCTTGTACTCTTGGAGTTCTTTTCTATATGATACTATGTGCAAGATTTTAATACTTTTTCTAATTTTTCTAATTTCTAAAGAAATTCCTAAAATTTCTTTATAATCTTAATGATATTTAGAGATTAGGTGCTTTAGTTTTGATTAACTGCATTTAATCAGAGATGCACAGCATTAGAGAAAGAGTAAAAAATAATTTATGGTTTTATGATAAATTTTCAGGTATGTTCATGTAGCGATACCCTGAACAGCCTGACTTGGATCAATAAGTTTGGAAAATTTTGCTGCTTGTACTTCAACATGTGTCTTGCCTGGATGGATTCTCATACCGCATTAGGGCAATCCAAAATTTTCTAATATAATATTTTTTAGTTTATATATATATATATCAAGTTCAAATAAAATATTTTTAAATATTTTACTATAAAACATTTCTCTCAATTGAATTTGTCTATCTCTTAAGAAAATAACAATCTGTTGATGAGTGCTAAGGTGTGGGAAACTGACTCGTAGCCTTCTCCCAAGGTAGCAATATTATACATGATGAGTTTATTTGCTCCTAAAAATCAGTTTGAAACGAAAGCATTTTCAGGTAAGATATTTCAAGATACATAATTGTTTCTGATCAAATTATCAGTTAGGAGCCACAATTCTTCTAGCATTTGTTCTGGGTGTGTATGAGCACAGAGACAGATTACTTTCTTGTAATAGACTCTAGTAAGGTAGATTGGTTTCTTTCTCCAGAGTAACTTGACACTTGCTTCCATTATCTTTCTTGAACTAATTCAATTACGTAGAAAAAGTAAGTCTATTCATCAATGGAAATAGGGCCAAAAGAGAGGACAAAGTGAGAAAGAATGGGTGGTAAATACATTTTAAAATTTATGTGACCCAGTGCTTATTTATCTTTAAATTAACGTACCAAGTCCTGATTTATGTGCATTTCTTTATCTAGATACATGATGCTTCAGGTCTAGAATACCTTCCCTCTTGAACTAACATACCTGAATATTCAGTCTTCACATTTTTCTGATAACCCATTTTCATCCAGACAACCTGCACTTACTGTCCAGCTGAATGTAGTCATGTTTTCTTTGGTTTGCCACACTCTTCGTGCCTATGATTTATGTAAACTACTTTATATGTTTAAGAATTTCTATAAACATTTAACTATATTTCACAAACCCAAAGCAATATACATGCTAAGGTGCTATTTGAAATAACTATTTGTTCAGAAAATATCAGTGAAAAAAAATTGCAATTTCATATGTTTAAAAAATACTCAAGAATTTATATCTAGATTCTAAGGCATGTGCAGTTAACATTTTCAGAAATACATTTTCTGCTTCTTTGTTAACAAGTATATCAATACTTTTAGCTATAAATATGAGGAAAGGAACTTGAACAACAAAACATGTCAGGTGAGCATTTCTCTCTTTAGCAATGCCAGAGTTGAATCTAGGGAAAATAAAAGAGGCTTGTAATGAGACATAAGTAGCTGTGAGAAAAGACATCACAGGCAGTTCCTGACAGAAAGACTGAGATTTAATCACCCGAAGCTGCTTTTGCAGCCGCTGCCGAGGCACATTAGCTTTGCTGTCAGGGTGCAGGACGTCTGTCAAGCCCGCAGTAAAGCAGACGGAATCGCTGCCAACGCGGCCCACGAACAGCAGATGAGCCTCATGTGCCATTTATTTTACTTCTGTATATTTTGATCTTGTGTTGTGTTATCTATAGAAAACACCGAGCTTGTATATCACTAGAAAAAACATTTAGGGAAAAAATATTGTTATTAAAGCTACAAAAGGGAGAAATGCTTCTTCAGGGTTTATTTAAGCTTCTAGGCAGAATTTTGCTGCTGAGGAAAGCAAAAATCCATCCTGACCATAAATCAAAAGGCTTTAAGCTTCAGATGAACACAATTAAAACATTTTCATTTGAAAATGGGGAAGCAATAAGAATTATATAGTCTATGTGATATTATAATGCTTTTATATATAAGTAAGCCCCTTAAGACAGTTGTCAATCACGCTGCCTTTATGACCTTGAAATGAGTAATGTAACCTTGTGAGGAGGATGCTCTGTGGCTAGCTTGTGCCCTGGCTCAGGCTTTGGGAATTGGCAGAAAAGGCGAGCATCAGCGGGCAGGTGAGACATGCTCTTTATGTCGGGGAATACAGCAACGGCGAAAAGCATGGCCGAGAACATGGCAAGCACTTATATATGGCTAGAACAATAGTGCCAACATGCTATGGGAAAGCACGATCACTTGGGTTCACACGAGAGATAACAGCTTGGTTACATGAGCGTGCTGACTCAGGCCTCCCTGGAAGACCAGCTAACCAGGGGGGCCGAGCTGAAAAAAAACACTGTGGCAGTCATCTTAGTTTGGCCTAAGAAACCTATTGCCTTTATAAATGCAATTTCCCTTACATTCCACCCCCTAGGTAATAGGTTTTGCAACTGACACACGGGCCCATGGGGAGGCCCCTTGGGCACAAAGTCCACAACAACAGTACAGGAACAACACAGTAAGACCAGACCACAGCCAGCAGCTCCTAACACTAGGAGGGTCCAATACCAGGAAGTCAAGAGACACCCCCACCATTGTTGCAATGGGTCTCCATTGACTATTGCATGGCCTGTACCTCTCCATCAACTTCCTTCAATGCAGAGGAGATATCCTCCTGGTGATCAGGTGCATTCAGTGAGTATGACTGCGCACATGTGCCCCCTTGAGCTGCAGTGAGGAGAGCAAGGCCCATGCAGTTGTGCAAAACTACCTTTCTCATCCAAGTGACCTCATCCATCAGGAGGACCAAGGCCTGTCTGGTTTGATTCAGGGCCCAAGCAGTATGCTCCTCTACGGCATTTACTTTTATTTCTACTTTAATGGCTGTCCCCACGTGCAACTCAAGCGCACTCTCACATCGAAAGAGCAGAAGATAAAGCTACCCATAGGAGGTGGTGCCCTACTAGCCAACCTTGGGCTTTTCATGTAGGTAAGCAGAGAGGTCCTTAAACATGGCCCAGCTAGCAGTGCAGACATGCAAACGGGAGGGCTTGTGCACGATTCAGCCCACTGGATGCTCTGTCCCTGCCCTGCTTCAAACCAAGTTTCATTATAATTCATACTTCCACAGGAGGGATACTCTGTCCTTCCAGGCACGGGTTCTCTTCTCTAGGTATTATCGTGGTCTGAGGGGCAGCATCAGACACAAATTCAACAGGACGCAGTACCGTCTGCAACTCTGCAGTCAAGGGCTGGAGCTGAACTCTGCCCATGGCTCCAAGTAAGCTCCCACCTCGCCAGAGTGGGTGTCTGGGCGACCCTTGATCCTGAGCTGGTTGTCCATGACCTCTCCCATCCTGCTGTGGGGTATGTGGTGCACACTAGCACCTTAGACTGCCCAGTTATCGCTTCACAGGCCTGAAGGGGCGGCATACACAGCCGCCAGCTGCTTTTCCACAAAGGAATAGCGCTCTTGGGGGCCCTTCCAAGTCTGGGACCAAAACCCAATAGGGCCCTGCCGCCTATGCTGGTGCTGCCACAAACCCCAGCCCAACCCGCTCGAGTCCACTGTCACATCGAGGCCAAACGGCTGTGAGCGGTCTACTACTTGTAGCATCTGGGCCTGTGCAACAGCCCTCTAGGCTGCCATCAAAGAGGCCTCTGCCTCCGGGGACAAATCCCACTGTGCCCCCGTTTTGCCCAATGAATGTAATAGCCATAAGAGTTGGGCCACATGGGGAATAAATAGACGCCAACACCCTCAAAGCCCCACAAACACTTGTAACTGCTTTACTGGAGTGGGTGGGGGAAGGCTTGAATCTTGTCTGGAACTACCTCAGAGATTGCTTTTGTCTTACCTGACGAGACAACACCTGAGAAGCTGACCAACAAGCCAGGTCCCTGGAACTTGGAGTCATTCACCGCCCAACCCCATTGTTCCAATGAGGTTTTGAACACTGGTGGCGGCTTCTTCTAGATTCATGGTTTTGGGTAGTTCTGCGTCGTCCCATACTGTGTGGAGGCAGCCATGAGCCATTCAAGCAACAGGAAAGCACGATCACGTGGGTTCGCACAGAAGATGACACCGTGGTTACCAGAGTGTGCTGACTCATGCCTGTCCAGAAGGCCAGCTGGGGTGGGGGTCAGTCTGGAAAAAACACTGGCAGTCATCTTAGTTTGGCCTAAGAAACCTGTTGCCTATATAATATACATAGGCATTATACACAAGTGCCTATACAAGTGCATTTTCCCTTACAAAGCTCTTAGTTGAATTCCTTATCTACGAAGTGGGAAAATAACATCGACTTTCTTGCTCAACAGAGAAGTAAATTAGATAATCGATATAAGGTCCTAGTATATGATGGATAATTGAAACCAACAAGCTTCCTTTTCACTTCATAATGTTAGAGAAAAATCCCAGATTATCCATTTCTATATAGGGTCTCAACATCTATTCCTTATCCTTTTCAGAGTTGTTCAGTAAATATATGCAGGATTAAGTTAATAGATAAAGAGTTGTGTGTTCTAATGCTCACCCCTGCTGGGAAAATGTGACCCTTCAGATAGATGACAAACGAGGGCAGAAGCAGGAAGCTGTTCACAGCATTAGAAAAAAGGTTGATTAAATTTCTGATTCTCATTAATTTGTCAATTTATGTTAATAAATGTAGTATCAGGCCTATAGGAGTGAAATTATGTGAAATTTTTAATATGTTGAATTGCCAAAAATCTTATATTTAGCTTCTATAAAATTTATAAAATAATACTCATAATATGAGCCACTATGTATGAGCATTTACAATGTGCTTACTATAATAGGTACTTTAATACTTTATTTAATATATCATAGTTTAATATAATCTCGCTTCACTTTTATGAAAAATAAAAGGTATAGATCTCTTTCTTTATCTCTCTCTGTCTCTCCACATGTATATACGGTCATGCACTGTTTAACGACAGGCATTCATTCTGAGAAATGTGTGATTTCGTCATTGTGCAAACATCATAGAGTGTACTCACACAAACCTACTTGGCATAGCCTACTACACACCTAGGCTGTATAGGATGGTCTTATTTTTCAAAACCCTGTGTGCCAAATTAAATCTTGGAAGGAAATTGAGGCACCATTTGATTCTATAATTATTGACTTGGCCACTGGCAAGCTGCTTACTGCAGATCGTTATGACTGAAAGTTGATTGCCCAGCTGTTACTGGCACAAAGAGAGGCTGTGTAACCGAGCAATAGTTTCAACTCCTTGTTCCATGTTCTCTTTTCTCAGCAGTTTGATGACATTTTTTTACCTTTTAAAAATATTTCATGAGAAAATCCTTAAATATATATATTTGCAATTAAGCACAGGTAATTAAAAATACAATAGAATACAGTACCTCAAAATGAAATGTACTTTTCAAAATGGAAGGTACAAGTTATTTTATGCCTGTTATTATAATAATCTATATATTTATGAAAATAAATTATCAAAAATGATTGGCTTCTATGCCCGGGAGTTAATAAGCCATCATGGTATAATTAATTAAATAAATATTACTTGAATTTTATTTTCATGAATCAAACTATGAATGTGGTATAATATTTTCTATAATAATATACTTATCTTCTCAAGTAAAATTCAAACCTTGGAGTAGATAGGAGAAATAAATTTGAAATATATCCAAAGGATAGAGTAGTTTGAGGAATGTATTGCATTAATGAATTATTTAAAATATATTACAATTATAAAATCTATTTCAAATTATATCATGGCTTAATATTCATGAAAATATCCATTTGGTGTGCCTTCTACATTTGATTATTTTAGTTAGCTTTGGCTGTGTAACAAACTACCCCCAAACCTAGAGTTTTTGAACAAGTCATCTGGCTTCAGGTTTTGTGGGATGGCAATTTGGGTGGCTCAGGTAGGCATTGCTTCCATTTGTGTCAGCTGACTCTCCCAGGCATCTACTGTCAGCCGCCAATCAGCCGGGGAGGGGCACTGGTTGTTCTAGGGAATCCTCTGCTGTTCAGCCTCCTCCTTGCGCCATGAGGTCTCTGGTCTCATGCTGCTTCCTATGGTGCTGTGTTTCCCAAGAGCAACGGGCAAACCTTCCCTAACGCGTGCACACTTTCAAGGTTCTGCTTGTGTCTCCTTTGCTTGTTGCCACACTGGCAGAGCAAGTGCCATGGCCAGTCATGGGAGAAGACATTAATGAAGGACATGGAACTAGGGAGGGGAAACTTTTGTAGCCATTTTTACAACCTACCACAGATCAACCTCTGTCCACAAATTGTTCACAATCTTTCCGCATGAAAATATCCTCAATGCCATTCTAAGGGCCTCCAAAAATCTCATAAAATCATGGTAACAGCCTTGAAGTCCAGAATTTCATGGGTGCCAATCATATTCAAGGAGGCAGATCCTTGAATTCAGCTACTCTTGATCCTGAAACTTATGAACTAAAAAGATATCTTGTGCCTCTGACTCACCCAATGTGCAATACAGAGATGGAAGCTACCTGCAGTGGGCACTGCTATTCCAATAAGAGATGCTGCCAGTTAGCGTTCCGAAATCAAGCTGGGCACATATTGCAAGGTCTCTCTCCCTATGCTAAGGAAAGAATGCTTCTTCCTCAGGCTTGTATTTTACTCACACAAAGTAGCTTCTTGTATTTTTTCTTTGATGTTCTTTGGGTACCCCTTCACAGCTCAACATTCTTTGAATCACTCAGCTCTGGCCTCTGATTTACAAACTCTTCTCTCCAAGACTCCCTAAGTTTATTTCCCTAAGCAATGGTTCGTATTTGCAGCTGAATAGCTTTGTCTGTGTGCTTTCTGCTCCTGGGCATTTGAAGGCTCAGAGGCTTTGTCGGAGTTCAAGTACTTGTGTGCACCTCTTTAGTCCAAGCTGTTGACCCTTTTGCCACTTCCACATCTAAAATTAATGCTGCATGTTTTAAGGTTTTTTGTTTTGTTTTGTTTTGTTTACAGTAGCCATTCCTCTTCAGGTGTCAAATCTTTTATTAGTTTCCTGAAATTCTGTGCTAAACCATCACAGAACTAACTGGTTTAAAATAACGATGGATCACATCACAAACTTTGGGTTAGAACTTTGGGTTGGGTTCAGTTGTGTGATTCCGCTGCCTGCTTCAGCTGGTCTTACATCTGTCATCCAGGTGGCTCGGGTTTGTTTGGTCCAATGTGGCCTCAGCTGGTACAGCCGGAATTCCCTGCACACCGTGTCTTCTTCCAGCAGACTGACCAGGGCTTGTTTGCATGGTGACAGAGTTCCCTTTTTCAAGTTGGATAGATGGACTGTGAGGTACAGAGTATTTGTCATTAACACCAAGAAAAAGAAGCAAAAAGAAACATATTTGGGAAGAGGGAGAAGGCAACCTGTGAGACAGCTCTCGTGAATCTCACTCCAGGCCATTAGGGAGTTCTGGGTTAGGTAGTGGCTCTCAGAAAGCCTTCACTTCCAGCTACACGAATCTCCGCAGCTCTAGGTTGTTTGCTAATCACACTCCCAGGAGTTGGACAGAAAGTCTTTCCTTGAAGGAGGAGCTGGGAGAGGCTTCTTCGAGTCTACTATGTGTCCTAAAGCAACCAGCTGACAAGCCCCAGTGGGTCAAACTTGCTCGTATTCCACTGGCCAAAGGCAATCACGTGGCCAAATGATGCACAAACAGAGGACATGGCACAAAGACAGGAGGAATTTGAGAAAATTTTTACGATCTACCATATTTTGGTCCTATGTTGTCATGTCTTTTCAGTAGCAGATTAAATTAAAAATAAACAAACACCTATTTCTACATTCTTATGTTGCAAATTAATTTTATTCTCCCCTAAGAATTAATTAAAAAAAAGATGGGAAATAAGAAACCCAAGCGATTAAAAACTAGAAGAGTAAACCATAAAGAACAAGGACACAGGTTATGCATTATGCTATTTTGGTGAAGCAGAATTTCTCGCAAAATTTGGAGAGCTCAGAATACATTTCACTGACATGTTTTAGATATTTAAATATTTTGGATTAGAAATTGCATTTTTATTACAATGTTAAGATCGATTAAAGTTGAATTTGACCTAAATATTATTTTCCTGGTAAAGATTCCCATTTTCAATTTGGCTTCTATTAAATTTTCTCTTTCCAAACAATGAGAGAGCTTCTGAATTCTTGACAGAAACCTCTGAAGGCAGAAGCAGCTTACACTTCATTCTGTTTATGGCACTTTCTGAGAGATATATTCGTGAGTTGGCAGAGACAAAGGCCAAGGCAGCCTGGCATAGCTCATTATCTTGTCTTAGCAAATGAAAGGAGCCCTAAGGCATTAAGAACCTTCAACCATTAGCAGTGGTTTTTCCCACAAGGCAATTGCATAAACTGGCACTTTGGCAAAGATAGCATATCTTGTTTATTCTTTCAGTGATTACTTCTGAAATTTCATTAAAAGTACAAAGTATTATCAGTTACTCACTGTAAGATTTAAATTGCCAGGCTTCCATTTTATACATAAAATATGTAAATAGTTTGGGTTGATGATCACATATTTTTCATTACACTGCAAATCATAAAATTGTATACTTTGGTTTCTAGCTGTGACAATATTGTGAAATGGATGATTTTGTTTCTTGAAAGTATCAGCTTGCCAAATGACTGTAATTTTGCTTGTGAAAATGTCGTATAAATAATGCAAAGGAAAATTTAACATTCATCAGTATTATAAGACAGTTATTCCAAATTTTCACAACGTATAGTACAGTGACCACAAGTATTTCAGAGTGATTGTGTGTATGAATTTCAAGGAAAAAGGCCAGGCGCGGTGGCTCATGCCTATAATCCTGGCACTCTGGGAGGCCGAGGCATGCGGATTGTTTGAGCTCAGGAGTTCGAGACTAGCCTGAGCAAGAGTGAGACCCCATTTCTACTAAAAAAATAGAAAGGAATTAGCTGGACAACTAAATATATATATATATATACATATATATATAAAGAATTAGCCGACTTGGTGGCGCATGCCTGTAGTCCCAGCTACTCTGGAGGCTGTAGCAGAAGGATCGCTTGAGCCCAGGAGTTTGAGGTTGCTGTGAGCTAGACTGATGCCATGACACTCTAGCCTGGGCAACAGAGTGAGGCTCTGTCTCAAAAAAAAGAAAAAAAGGAAAAGGGAAACTTTGCATGAGAAGCACCATGATGAATTTGATATGAGACCTGCTATTTGAGCATCAGCCAGTGTAAGAAAACACTGCTACAGGGTTTTGCCGACACGTCCTTTTTTAGTTATTTGACTCAGAAGCATTTGTACACAGACCTAACAGTCTTCCACATCACACCAGACATATGAACATATCCCAACAAATTTATCCATTTTGTCTATATAAATTCAATGTTTTTTACAATGGTCCCGGTATAAAAACTAAAATTACACTGATCAAATCATCTCTGGGGTTGGTTAGGATAGGTTGGATAACAGAATCAAGTTTCATATTAATTTCTGTTTGTTGGGGCAAAGATTGGTTCAAAACATATAATAGCTATGTATGGGAGAGGCATGGTAGCATAATTTAGGGTTGCAGATATAAAGTAGGTACATTTAATCTATTGAAGATATTCTGTGGATATTAGCTAAAATGTAGAAAAGATTTTAAAGTGGGAACAGAAAAACTGTATTTTTCTTTGCCTCACTGTGCACTTAAATTATTTCGGTAGATCTTTCTTTAATCCTAGATGAAAACAAAAGAAGTGTTCATAGGCTTCTGTGTCTCTCCCACTGAATGTAACAATAAAATCTTGGCAAAGGTATTTGAGGACTCTTTAAATGGAAATCGTTGGACCAGAGAAAAACACCGAAATTCAAAGTGCCACGGAGCCTGCATCAATTCATTTTTTATTTTCCTCCCTAACCCCTTTAGCCTCCACATGAATGTAGCTCAGCTAGAGACCCTGAATAGAACATGTAGGTGCAGATAAAGAGGTCCAGGAGAAGCCTTCCACTTCTGGCTTAAAAAGCAGGAAGCTGAACTCCCAAAGTGCAGAGTTAATGGGAAAAATTCTCTGTAATTTGTGTTTTGTTTTGTTTTTTGCTTTGTGCTGCACTGTGGTGATGTTATTCAGACAGCACGTGGCACAGCTTGGGGTAACTCTCTCTCTGCTGAGGAGCCTTGCACAGAGGATTCCTGACATTTTATGAACCTAAGAGTCCGGGAGAGAGAAAAAAGGAGGGGAAGGGTTAGGAGTAAAAAAAGTCCTGAGTCAGACTAGAGAAGAGTCTTAAGCTTCCTTCCATCCAACCCCAGGGATTCGAAGCAGAAGCTCCCTGGATGGAGGCTGCTGGTCTAGCAGGAACACAGACCTGCAAACACGGCTTGTCAGGGAGAAAGGGATTTAGAGAAGAGGAGCGTCTGAATCCATGTCTGTACATCCCTGCAGAAAACAGTAATGTGCTGGCTTTGCACCCAGGCTAGTGAGGGAGAGCAGCTCTTGCCCCAAGAGGCTGGCCGGGTAAGGCTGTATAATTAATTGCCTGTGGTCTGGCCAAAAGATCACCTATAGGATTTTGGCATGGAGTCAGACTCTATTATGTAAACACTTTTCTAAAACTGTAAAGCATTATTTATATTTAAGTTATACAAACTGTTAATGCCATTAAAAGTATGAGTGCACAACCAATATTTTCCTACATAGCAAAAATAATGTTTCTACAAAATATTTAAATTTAAGAAAATTACCATGTTACTTTTCCTTACTTTCACCTACTTTTATAAGTGAGCACTGGGAAGATTTTAATAACAACCAGGAAAGAAATTGTTAATATGATAACAATGTATAATAAAATAGTTTGAGAAATCATAATAATTATACTGACTGAAATGCTGGGAAAACTTTTTTTCCTTAGGGGCATTGGGCATTGGCAGTGAAAATAAGATTCAACATCCAAATATCCTGGGAAATTTGAAATGGCTCCAGGAACAGGTTGTACATGGTGATAGTGAATGAATATATTAACGTTTTAAATATTTCTAATAGAATTTGGTTTTGGTTGATTTAATCTTCACCAGATTATGGATGTCTGAATCTAGTTTGAAATCATATTTGGCCTTCTCACATAGCAGCAGATGTGCAATTTGCATAAGTAGAACGTTATACGGGGGCTTGCATTTTTGGATGCCTCTAGATTGATAGCACCAAATAATGTTTTAAGCAGATTGGGAAAAAAAATCTGATGATGTAATTCATGTCAGTGTAAAGAAGAGTTAATTTAGTTCCATTTGACTATAGTAAATGTTCTTATAGTTATTCTGATAGAATTTTGTATATATAAATTGATTAGTTCATGGGCATATAAATCTTAATTGATAATTTTAGAAATAAATATATGGCTTTAATGTTTAGAAATCCTTAAAATTCAACCCATGGTATACACCTTAAATATATTCAGTAAGTTTTAAAAATCTATTTCTTTATTTCTAATTTTATTCAATTTGAAAATATTTTTGAACTTTTTGGTAACTGCATATCAGTTTTGGCTAAGGTTATACATCTTATCTTTCAACCACATAATTATAAATTAATTTAAATATAAGTGATTTATAGTAGAATAATGATGTCTTTAATTTTTTAGAATGTGTCATATTGTGTATTTTTGGCATGAAAATATTTTCAGAGGAAGAAAACATTGACAAACAAGTTTCCTATTTAAAATATGATACTGACCCATATTTCTTATAAATATTCACATCATTTACTTATGCTACATCAATTAGAGACCCACTCCATAGTGGACTAAGCATAGCGTTGACTCAGGTATTCTTGAGTTCAAATCTGTGCTCTACACTTATTATATACGTGAAGACACACAAGTTAATTAGCTCAGTTTCCTCAGGGCCATTTAAATGAGTGATAAAACCACCTCACAATAGTGTTGAAATATTTTTATTATATATTAATGTATATATGTGTATGCATTTATATGTAGTTATATGCACACATGCACATATATATGTAGTTATATGCACACATACACATATAATTATATATGTATACTTGTGGTGTGTATATATAAAAGATATATGATATATATATAAGAGATATATATATATCTCTCTCTAAGGTACAGGAGCCCATTCTACTAAGTGAAGTAAGACAAGAATGGAAAAATAAGCACCACATGTACTCATCATCAAATTGGTATTAACTGATCAACACTTATGTGCACACATAGTAGTAACATTCATCGCGTGTTGGGCTGGTGGGAGGGGGACGAGGAGATGGATATATTCACACCTAATGGGTGTGGTGCACACCATATGGGGAAAGACCCACTTGAAGCTCTGACTCAGGTGGGGCAAAGGCAATATGTGTAACCTAAACATTTGTACCCCTGTAATATGCTGAAATAAAAGAATAGAAAAAAGCAAAAAGAAAAGATTGTATCATCCTCTTCCTTCCCCTTCCCCTCCTGCAACTGTATAGCCATCATTCCTAAGTTACCACATAACCCCATTGCTTACCTTTAGAGAAGTCAAGCAAATATGTATTATATATGAGGCATCTCAGAGAGATTATGGTATTATATTTCCCCCAGATGGAATATATTCACAACAAGGTCATTGCGCATAAGATCTACAAGATAAGTAAACTTTGACCAAGTGAGCTTTCCTTGTGGCAGCAGAAAGGAGACAAAATACATTCTTATATAGCCACACTTATTTAAGAAAAAGGAAAAAAGAAGTAAGCCAGAAAAATAGCTTCATACAACAATGGTAGGAATGGTTATTGGGCTCTTGGTTAGTATTAATTAGTCCCCATTAGGGATGGATTTGTGAAAGAGGGAGAAAGGACTCCAAATGTTCTTCACAAATTTTCTCCCACCATGAAGGCCAAGGGGAAGCATATCAGCTCTTCATAAATGCTAGATAGAGATGGGTGTTGAAATCCACCAATATTTGAGGATGTCCCAGATCTTGAATAAAATTCAATGACAGATATTAATTCATCTTCGTACTGGACACGGCAAGGCACTCATTATAAACAAGCATTATCAGAAATTTTGCCTTCTTTTATCTCAGACCTATACTTCTCAGGAAACATAATGTATTAAGGCCTTCTGGAAAGATTGCAAGGACTTGAGTTGGGGTGGTAAAAGAAATAATTGATATTTTTTGCTAAGATGCAAATAATATGACTGGGTCTTAACAAAATATCCACATAAGAGCTCAATATTAGTAGACAAAAATAAAACTTGGTCTTTTAATTTTTTCATATAGTAATCTATATCTAATTTTTGTTTGACCAAATTTGGATTTTGTAATGGTGACAGCCCCTCCCCCCCCCATGATGCCCTATGGTGGGATCAGCACTGCCAGGGTTCTCACTAGCTTGGAGGGATATGTTGAACAGACTGCACTTGGTAACCAAAATGAGGTCCAAAAGCATTTATTCCATGACACACAATCTCTCTGGTGTCATCAGAACTAGCTGACTGCCATCGGCTGACTACAAAGGTCCTGCCTGTGCTTATCTCCTCTTCCCTTGCTGTCCCACAGACAAAATGTGCTACTTCTTTATCCCAAGGTGGCTCACACCTGACATATGATGATCTTTCTCTCTCTACGGCCTGGAATATTATTTCCAAGATTTTCTGACTCCTTAACATATCACCTCTTCGGAGACCTCTTCCCTCAAAACCCTAAGAATGATAGCAATTACCTTAGAACGTCAACTTCAGTCACATTTCTCTCTTTAAAGTCTCCAACAATTTTTGTTTATTTGCTTACTTGTCTGTTATCTGTCTCTGCCCAATACGACGGAAGCACATCTCTCTCATTTACCACCCAGGTGATGTACCTCTAATAGTACCTGTCACATAGTACATAGTCGGTTCTCTCTAATATATTCGTTTCATCTTATAGGTGGTTATCTTTTCAATCTATGTGATATTTTAACTCATGAAATCCATTTCCCTAGGAAATTTGCAATCTATACCACATCATTTAATACTGGAATGTTTGCTGTCATTTCTAAAATTGTTTTGTATCTGAAGAACTTCTGTTTTAATTATATTGCTGACTTTTTAAGGCTACAGAGCAGGTTTTATACAGAATTAGGCAAATTACACTGATGATAATCATACTTAAAATATAGTTTTTTGTTTATGTTTATGTGCTTGTTATTGGTCTGCTCAGGAATTCTACTTCCTCCTGGGTGAACATAGGGAGATTGTATGTTTCCAGAAATTTGTCTATTTCCTCCACATTATGTAGTTTTGGGGCATATAGGTTTTTATAGTATTCAAAGATAATATTTTGTGTTTCTGTGGTGTCTGTTGTGACCACTCCTTCTTCATTTCTAATAAAGTTTATTAGAATTCTTTCCCTTTGATCTCTTGTCAGTCTGGCAAGAGGGCTGTCAATGTTGTTTATCTTTTTGAAAAAACATCTTTTGGTTTTGTTGGTCTTTCTTATAGTTGTTTTGTTCTCAATTTCATTTAGTTCTGTTTTGATCTTAGTTACTTCTTTTCTTCAGATTGGTTTGGAGTTGATTTGCTCTTCCTTTTCCAACTCCTTGAGACTGGTTGTTAGATTGTTGATATTTGAGCTTTCTGCTTTTTCAATGTGAGCATTTAATGCTATTAGTTTTTGTTTCAGGAATGCTTTTGCTGACTCCCACAGGTTTTGGTAACTTGTGTCCCCATTAACATTAAGTTCGAAGAATGTTTTGATTTCTCTCTGGATTTCCTCCTTTATCCAATAGACATTCAACAATAAACTGTTTAATTTCCATGATTTTGTGAAGTGGCGTGAATTTTTGTTGGAATTGAATTCTAATTTTATGTCACTGTGATCTGAGAAGATACACGGTATTATTTCTATTTTTTTGAATTTGTTGAGGTCCAATTTGTGGTCTAGTATGTGATCGTCTTTGGAAAAAGTTCCATGAGCTGATGAGAAGAATGTATATTTGGCTTTATTTGGATGTAATGCTCTGTAGAGGTATGTCAAACCCTTTTGTTCTAGAGCTCTCTTTAAGTCCATTATTTCTCTGCTTATTTTCTGTTTAGAAGATCTGTCCAGTTCATTCAGTGGAATGTTGAAGTCTCTGGCTATTATGACGTTATTGTTTATCATGCTATTTAGATCAGACAGGGTTTGCTTTATGTATCTGGTTCTCCTGAGTTGGGTGAATAAATATTAAGAACTGTTGAGTCTTCTTGTTGGATCATTCCTTTCACCATTATATAGTGGCTGTCTTTGTCTTTTCTTAGTTTGCTATTTTAAAGGTTATGTTATCTGAAATAATTATAGCTACCCCTGCTTTTTTTTTTACTGCCATTTGCCTGGAGAATTGTTTTCCATCCCTTGACCTTGAGCCTGAAAGCATCTTTGTGGGTTAGATATATTTCTTGTAGACAGCAGAAATTAAGCTTGTGTATCTTTATCCACTCTGCCAGTCTATGTCTCTTCAGAGGACAATTCAAGGCATTCACATTTATTGAGAGGATTGATATTTGAGGTAGATTTCTATTCATATTGTTAGGTAAATTCTTATTGTTTTGTTTTAATCCTTGAGCCATCTTGGAGACCAGGCTCTAGACTTTAACTTTTGACTGGTTTTACTTTTGAGAGTGTGTTGTGTGCTATTCTGTGTGTAATGCCAATCTGAGTACTTCTTGTAGGGCTGATCTGGTCTTTGCAAATTCCATCACTGTTTGTGTGGGAAAGCCTTTATTTCTCCCTCATAGATGAAGCTTAATTTTGCCAGGCAGAGAATTCTAGGTTGGCCATTATTCTGTTTTAGAAGATTAAGGATAGGTACCCAGTCCCTTCTGGTTTGTAAAGTTTCAGTTGAGAAATCTGCAGCTAGTCTGATAGGTTTTGCTTTGCAGGTTATTTGCTGCTTTCATCTCACTGCTAGGAGGATTGCTTCTTTAGTGTTTACTTTGGTCAGCCTAATAACTATGTGACATGGTGATTGCCTCTTCACATTGAGTCTCCCAGGAGTTCTGTGTGTTTCTTGTATCTGGATATCTAGATTTCTGGCCAGGGCAGACATATTTTCCTCCAGTATTCCATGAAATAAGTTTTCCAGCCCTTGTGTATTTTCTTCATCTCTCTCAGGGATGCCAATGATTCCTTTATTTGGCTTCTTTACATAATCTCACATTTCTTGTACGTTTTGGTCTTATCTCTTGTTTCTGTGTTCTTTTTCTTTATCCAATTTGTTTAGCACATAGACATTATCTTCAAGTTCTGAGATTCTTTCCTCTGTGTGATCCATTCTGTCCTTAAGGCTTTCCACTGTGTTTTGAAGTTCCTTAAAAGCCTCCTGCATTTCCAAGATTTCTCTTTGGGTTTTCCATAGTATTTCAATTTCTTTAGAGAATTTTTCATTCATTTCCTGTATTTTTCTTGTGGTCTCTTTATGTTGAGTTTCTATTTTCTCTTCAATTCCATTGAGTTTTCTTACAATCCATATTTGAAATTCTTCCTCTGTCAATTTAATCTTACATAAGTTGTTATCTATTGATGGAGATGGAATTTTTTCTTTTAGGGGAGACTTTTCTCTATGATTCTTCATATTTCCAGTGTTCTTTCACTGATTCTTTCTAATGAGGCTACTTTGTGAAGAACTAGGGTGCTGGGGCTTGGTTATGGCTTTACCTCCAGAACCCCAAATGGACGTTCCTTGAAAGTGCTGGGGAGATGCACTCTGGTCTTGTATGCCTTAGAGGTGTTTTAGCCTTTTGAGTTGTCTCTGCCCTGTCATCTTCACCTCTTGCCAAAGGAGATTAGTAAGTTTATACCCCTTGCTTAGTCTCCCAGGTGGTGAATCACTATTCTGTGAGTGACTCCGCTGCCCTCCACCAGTTTGAGAAGGAAGGCACTGTGTTGGGCTATGGGGTTACCCTCTCTTGTGTTTCTTGTAATTCGCATGGAGGTGTCAATTATCAAGGTATTCCAATACCTTTGTTTTGGGCTCTAAAGCCCCAAATGGGGTATACCAGAGCCCCAATATTTGGGAAATGACTTGTCAGTCCCAAGGGTTACTTGAGCCCTGTGGCCACTTTAGGTGGGGTGAGAAAAGCAACAGGTGCCTGCAAGCCTGAGAGCATATACTTCTGTGAGTGCTTCAACTGCTGCTAGGGGAGAGCTGCTAATATGTTATTCAGGGCTCTTTTGCCACACATGCCATACATCCCCAGGTGGAGTGATTGTCAATTGGTGCAACTGCTGAAGAATCTGGCCAAGATATTCCTACCCGGACCTCAAGCCCCAGAGCTGGTAGCAGCCTGAGCACCAAGCACGAGCCCTAGTGTTATGTTCTTATCAGGTGATCAAGACCAAACCACTGGTCTGATTAAACAGTCTGTCCCCTTTTGCTTAGTTCCACGGTCCCACAGATTCACCCCAGTCACACAGAGAAATCGACTTTTCTCCTTTTCCCCTCCCTCCAAGGGTGTAGCCTGCCCTGCCAGGCTGGGGAAGGGGTGTTGCCTGAGATCATCACACGTTCCACTCGAGAAAAAAATCTTCTCTCATTTCACGCCTCCTCACGGGGGCAGTCTACCTCGCCATAGGGAAAGTCAAGCAAGTCTAAGCCCCGAACTGGGGGAGTAAAGTTGCCAGAGGCTACTGCGTGGAAAGAGGCTTCTCTCTTTACTGCCCCCATCCAAGGGCAGAGTTAGTCTGGTCAGTGTGAGGTACAAGTAGTCGGGTGGGCTGGGGGGGAAACACTGCCCCAGGCCACCGGGGGCTTGAGCCAGGATCTCTGCCAAGAAAGAGGCTTCGCTCCTTTCTTGGCCCCTCCATGAGTGGAGTTTGGTAGGCCTGGGGAAGAAGTGACCAGGAAAGGGGAGATACTCCTCCAAGACCACGGGGCTGCTCCTCCCCAAAAGCAGCATCTCTTGTTTCTTTGCCCCTCCGAGGGTGGAGCTCTGTAGATGCGAGGTACAAATGGTCTTGTATGAGGACAAGCTCTTCCAAAGCTGAGGGGCAACCCCAGCAAGAAAAGTGGCTCCTTCCATCACTCTGCCTCTTCAAGTGCAAAGTTTGACTTGTGGGCGTGAAAAGACAAGTGGCTGGAGGCAGAAAGTTCATAAAATGGCTTCTCTGGTTACTCCACCCCTTCAAATGAGAAGCCTGGTCAGCGAAAGGAAGAAGCTGTCTGGCGGGAAGCTCCTCCGAGGCTACAGCCATGGGGCAACTCAGCCCAGAAAGTAGCCTCCCTCATTCCTCCGCCCCTTGAAGGGCAGGGTTTGACCAGACAGCTCAAGAGAAGTGGCTGGCACGTGGCTGGGGGGGTCTATTGTTCAGAAAGTGGCTTCTCTCTTTCCTCCCCTCTTCCAGGGGTGGGGTCTGCCCTGCCACAGGGGAAGTCAAGCAAGTCTAGGGGCAGAACTGGGGGAGACACGTTGCCAGAGGCTGCTGTGAAGAAACAAAGGCTTCTCTCTTTACTTCCCCCCCTCCAAGGGCAGGGTTAGTCAGGTCGGCCTGAAGTACAAGTCGCCCGCAGGGTGGAGGGGGGAAGCCCTGCCCCAGGCCACCGCGGGTCTCAGCCAAGTGGATACTCTCCTTTCTCCATCCCTCCAAGGGCGGAGCTTGGGAGGCCTGAGGTAGAGGCGGCCAGGCAGGGGGAGAAACTCCTCTGAAGCCATAGGGCTGCTTCACCCCAAAAGCGGGCTCTCTCATTACTCTGCCCCTCCAAGGCAGGAGCTCAGGAGGCATGAGGTAGAAGTGGCCGTGCAAGGGGACAAGCTCCTCTGAAGCTGAGGGGCAACTCTGCCTGGAAAGCGGCTTCTCTGGTTCCTCCACCCCATAAGGGAAGAGCCTGGTCAGCGTGAGGTAGAAACGGCCAGGCGGGCGTCTCCTCCTAGGCGGTGTCTGTGGAGACAGCCCGGAAAGCCGCCTCTCTGGTTGCTCTGCCCCTTCAAGGTCGGAGTTTGGTCGGCCTGAGGTAGAAGCATCCTGGTGGGGAGATAAGCTCTTTCGAAGGGTGTAGGGGGGCAACTCAGCCAAAAAAGTGGCTTCTTTCGTTACTTGGCCTCTTCAAGCACAGGGTTTGACTTGTAGGCGCGAAAAGGCAAGCGGCTGGGGCAGAAAGGCCATAAAATGGCTTCTCTGCTTGCTCCACCCCTTCAAAGGAGGAGCCTGGTGAGCATGAGGTAGAAGCAGCCTGGCAGGAAGCTCCTCCAAGGCCACAGCCCTGTAGCAACTCAGCCCAGAAAGTGTCCTCTCTGGTTCTTGTCCCCCTCAAGTGCCGAGCTGGACTTGCTGCTGTGAAAACGCACGCGGCTGGGGGCGGAAAGCTCAGAAAGTGGCTTTTCTCCTTATTCAGCTCCTCCACGGGTGGGGCTTGCTCTGCTGGGCAGTGGCAGGGGCACCTGTGGAGGTTGCCTGGGCCTGCCCTGCTGGGCTGGAGACGGGGCGGTGCCCCTCGCCAATGTGCCGCAGCGTTTCTAGGCTATGGACCCCCAACATGGCGGCTGCCCACCCACAGAGAGCCGGCAGCGGAAGTGACTGTTGGGGGGTAGCAGGCGCTGGACCTGGCAGGCTGCCTCAGGGAGCCGCGGCCGTCCCCTTCGCTTCCCTGATGCACTGACTCACGCCAGGCCAGCAGAGAGTCCCACAAGCTCTATCTCCTCCTGCGTTGTTCGAATTTTTTGGCGGTTTCCAGGGGCAGAGCCTGTCCCTCCACATTCACCTCCCTTGGTCTGGACCCCAGGAGCGCCAGAGGTGAGAAACCTGCCTCCAAAGGAGAGGATGGGTATATACAAATATAATGAGTGAGATGTGCAACCTTTGGGGGATGGTCACGCTTGAGGCTTTGCCTCGAGGGGGGAGAGGGGCATGGGCAATATACATAACCATAATATTTGTACCCCCATATTATGCAAAATAAATAAATAAATAAAATAAAAATTTTAAAAAAGAGAAAAGAAAAAACAAACAAACAAACAAAAAAAAAACAAACTCTCTCCCAGGGATCCGGGAAGTGTCTGCTCAGACCTGTCACTCCCCACCCAGTGTAGACCTAGCACCTCTCACTGGCGCATTCAAAGTGTCCCCTGACTTTGTCTCTTCTCCGCACTGCCCATCAGCCTGTGCCTCAACTTCCCACGGACTTCAGACACTTCCCTGCCTGAGTGGAAGTGGAGATCGATGGAGGAAGAGTTGTCCTCCTGTGGGTCAGACCACACTGCCCAACCCTGCCAACGGGCACCGCCGTCCCATGCTCTCTTCCCTATTGTGTGTCTTACACTCTCCGAACTTAGTGGTTGATTGTCCAATTCAACGTTTTTTTCCAAGCGCTGCTTGTCTGGCGCTGCTTCTCTGCAGATTCATGATGCTGTTCCTGTTGCAAAGTGATCCACTTCTGTGTAGCCATCCCCGTTCTTCACCTCCCACTCTGCGAGCAGGGTGCCAGGAGGTCACCACTAATTTACCATTTTTTGCCAATCTCTCTTTTATTGTTTTTAATAGTGCCAACAGTAAGATTCAGAGAAAGCAGGTAGAGAAAATATTTTCTATGAAGCCTGTACCGTGAGAAAGGGTAAGTAGGAATTGCTGATTTCACTCAGGGTCTAAAGGGGGTGATCCAGATATTTGGCCCAACCTAGGGAAGTATGTGGCCTGGAGAAAGAACTTTATCAGCAAAGTGAATGAAAAGTTTGGAATCACAAAAGAGTAGAATATTGAGGGCCAGGAGTCTTTATTATGAGATACTCTACATTTTGAATTAGCATATCCATATTTTTCTCTCTCCTTTGAAATCTCAATGTGTAGAAGACAAAAGGAAGGCCAACGCTTGTGCGCAGTTGAGTGGAAAGTTTGATTAGAAAACGTATTAGAAGTTTTACTTCATTAGAATGACTGTATAATTATTGACTCTGTTGGTGTTCTGCTTACAAATTTGCATAGGTTTGAGTGACCCCAGTCCCATTTTTCCACATGCATAGTGAGACATCTTAAAAACATTTGTATATATTTGTATTATAAATATATAAGCTATAAAATTAGTCATAGTGACCTATTAATAAGTACATGGAAGTTTGTTCCCTCCTAACGATGCAAGCTGATAAAAGTTTACAAGCCTGGATTAGGACAAATTTTATGCCAGTAATGATTCCCTGTTACCTGTGAATAAGAATGAATTTCTTGGATTATTCAAGAAAAAAGAATGTGTCCTGTTAAAATCCAGCTGGAAATATTGACTATGTTAGGTTTCATCTCCATATAAAAATATGTATATTAATAATTCTATGATTTTAGAAAGAACCTTGTGTATAATGCAGTGTATCAGATCACTGAAACAAGCAGGAATAATATAGATTTGGAGAGAATATCATCTATCTATCTATCTATCTATCTGTCTGTCTAAACTGATGTGTGACTTGCAAAGACTAAAAAAGACATGCTTCACTAACAATTTATAGGGTTGATCCATAATTTATTACCTTGTCCTGTGATTGACATTTATCTAAAAAGGTTTGGTCCTTCTGCAGATGCATGACTCATAAATCATCTTATACACAGCCAGATGTGTGGTTGAAAACTTGTATTAATAAATGGAAAATAGCGACAGATGTTGTGCTTTTATTATGCTATGTATTAGTGTCAGAATTAGGGAGTATGTATTGATTAGCTGAATTAATTGAATTCTGTTTTTAGTCCAGTTGAGAATTAAATAAAAAATGTCCATAAACTTTTGAATAAAGGAGCTTGCCATAACAACATAATTCACAATATTTTTAAAGCTCATAAAAGGTAGAATAAAAATAACAACAACAAAAGCTCTGAAAATGTCTTTGTCAGGATAAAGAAAGCCATATACTCTTATCTTATTGTATAAGTAAGGAACTCTTAGCCCTTTACTTTCTCAGGGCAGAATCCTTAATAGAATGAGTTAATTTCTATTTATGCATTTATTCATCTATCTATCTATTGATGCACACACAGAAACTGACATATATTTGTGAAAATACATTTGTGTATATATGTCCACTCCAAGTTCCCAAGCCTGAGTGTCACTATCCATAAGCTACACCCAGCCACCACACTTCTTCATGCCACAGAATATGAGCAGTTATAGGAGGAAATGGAAGAAAAATTTCCTACATGAGTCTAATCATGTTCTCCAAGTTCTGGGAAGATTGCAGACACTGCAAAATTAGAAACTGATATTCTATTTGCAGTGGCAAGAGAAGACTCATGAAAATTAAGCCTGTGATTTATAGTTGTATCAGCCACTTTCTAGTATAAAACAAATCATATGATATAAATTCAACCACTATGTTTTTGACATTAGGCCAAATACTGCAGACAGAGAGGCAATTAAGACACAGGCTTTACCCTCAAGAAACGTAAATTCCCTACAGAGGTTTAAAAGCAGTGCAGTTTCCCGGAATATTGGTACACCTCTCTACTTTCTTCTGGAAACAAAGTATGGCATTTTCCTAGAGAAAAAACTCCTCTCACTATTTTCATACAACTTTAGTGGGATCAACTTCTTTTTTTATATTTTTAGATACAGCTTTTATTTCCTTAATGCATAACAAATGTATTGCATATGCTCTTGATGGGTGATTAAAAGGTAAATATGTGTAGACTAAGTAGATCTAATTTGAGTGAAGATAAACATCTTTGATTATAGTTGAACCCATTTTAGGCTGGATGGAATAGACTGTGAAATTTAAATTGTCATGGCTATGAAAATAGGGATTGTATCTGTTGAGAAATCAGAAAGGAGTCAATTCCAAGAACAAGAGCTGAAATGACTTTGGCATTATAAAGTGAGTTCTACTTTGTTTCTTGTAAACCTATAGACCTTCCCCTACAACAAATGAATTCATTTTTTGAGTCAATAGATGGGTTTCTAGCAGACAAGTTCAAAAAAATACTGAATGATAAAATAATAAATAAAATTTTATCAGCTGGCAGATTGCAGAAGTTAGACATGCATAAAATAGGCATTTGTGTTGCCACACAAATAGTAAAAGGTAGGGACTAGTATCGTGGAACAAATAGAAATATATATGTTGGTACATAATAAACTTGGAAAGTTTGATGGGGAGAAAGCATTCTCTAAAAGACAATGTTTAGTGATGATATTTTAGGATTTTTATTTAAGAACACAAAAGTATAACTAGGGAGCTAGTGAGAGCTATAAATAAAAAGATAGTCTTCCTTCCAATGGTGTTATAAATATAACAGTACAAAGAATAATGGAAGATAAAAAAGAAATAAACAAGAAATAGCTCATGCCCAAGAAGATCTACTAAAGAGTGAAACCCAAGTATACTATTGCAAAATACTGTATTATCAGTATTACGAGAGGAGTGCAAAAATATTGTAGAATTTCAAATTCTGGAACAGGATTGTAGAAAACATTATAGAGTTAAGTAACATATTTAAAAACTCCAATGTGAATATGGAGACATTTACTGATTAAGTTTAATGGAAGTCCATGGTACACACGGGTGGGGTGGAAAACTTAAAAAAAAATTGTATTATTTTTATAATTGCAGTTGTATCTTGAGGTTACCGAATATGTTGCTGAGGTGTTTATATATAGGCAACATCAGTTTTTGAGCAAAGGAGGAGTATGATGAGCACTATTCCTTAACAAAGTATTAAATATGAGGCTATTGAGGTGCTTGCAGGGCCACATGAGGAGATGTGCTCATATAGTTATTTGGAACAAGTCAGGAGACAGAAAAAATGGCCTGCAAAATTGAATACCAAAAACGTAGGAGGAAATAGAGGACAGAGTGATGCTTAAGCAGAAGATGTTGGCTAATATGTTTTATATTTTAATTTTAAAAAATAGGAACATTAATGAGTTCAAATAAGTAGCTATAAATATATTTGTCAATATACAGTTTAAGAAGAACTACCTAAATAAAACCCAAAATACCATCTCCTGCAACTCTATAGGAAAGAGCAGAAAAACTCTAGTGAGGATATAGCTCATATTACCATGGAATGAAATAATAGAGGGTAATTTATTCAGTTACAGAATTTCTTCTATTAGGATATTAGAAAAATAAAACTAAAATATTTGGATGATTCTGAAATGTATCAGATCAAGGTCATATTTGATGCAAAATATCACATGGACATTGCACGATATGTCAAACAAGTAGCCTGGAGGCTGATTATTCAAATGAAATGTTTGTCACTTTATCAGAAGATCTTTGCAAAAGTTAGCTGTGCCTCAATTTGAAAATGTGTGTGTGTGTGTGTATGTTTTTTGTACAAATGAGGCCCTAGGAGTACTTGTTATGAATGAATGAATTCTTTAAAATTAATTTTGAGAAGTTAAATAGATTATTAGTTATTTTGCACTTGACCCATGTTTAAATTCACTACCATCTAAAGAACAATTTTCATCTGACATTTTTAGTTAGAAAAACATTATTCTCATAAAAGCAGAAAAATTTATCATGCCAAAATATGTTTCTGAGTATTTCATTTAGCTTATATTGCTATCATGAAAAAATGTTTTTGTAAAGTAGAACTCTCCCTCCCCAAAAATTGTTATTCTTTATTCTCTGACCAATAAAGACTGTTAATTAGTTGAAAAATATTTGACCTTTATTTGCCATATACTTTTGGAAACCATTGAACCAATTATTAGAATATAATTAATTTTAAATGTTCATAGTGTCTAGATATCTTTACAAGTTTATAGTGTGAATAATTAATATTATTTAAGCCAAGATGTTATTAATATTATGTCTCATTTAAAGAAAAAAATTATCTTACTGAATTTTCCAAATAAGTTTCCTATTAATAATCTCTGAATGACATTAATAGAACTGACCTTCAGAGAATAGTACTGAGAGAATTTATTGATTAGAAAAACTTTATTACAGTTCTACTGATATTTAGGGAATATCGATACAATTACAATAACAATAGTCAATTCTGAAGATGAAATTGAACAAATATATAAAGATAAATGAACATACTATTAAAAAGAATACAGTAGAAGGGTGAGAGGAGATTGGGGAGTTATTAATGCTCAGCTCTGAGGTGACAAAACATTTTGGAAATGGAAGTCATGAATATAGAACATTGTGAATGTAATTAATGACACTAAATTGTATACTTCCAAATGACTAAAATAGCAAGTGTTATGTCTTACATATTTTGCCATAATTTAAAAAATGCATTACAGGCTAGGTGTGATGGCTCACACCTACAATCCTAGCACTTTGGGAGGCTGAGGTGGAAGGATCAGTTGAGGCCAGGAGTTCGAGACCAGCCTGGGCAACAAGCAAGACTTTGATTCTACAAAAAATAAAACAAAAGAAACAAAAAAATAATCAGGCATGCACCTGTAATCCCAGCTACTTGGGAGACTGAGGCAGGAGAATCGCTTGAGCCCAGGAGTTCCAGGTTACAGTGAGTTCAGTGCACTTCAGTGTGGGCAACAGAGTCAGATTTTGTCTCTTAAAAAAAAATGCTTTACAAAAATAATCCAGTAGAGACAAAGGGTTAGAGATTGTGAAATGTCTTTATAATTTCAAAATGTACTATTAGACAACAAGAGTACAATCTAGTACAATTAAGAGGTGGGACCTTCAAGAGATGATTAGGCCATGAAGGCTCTGTTCTCATAAATGAATTAATGCTGCTATGGTAGGAGTAGTTTCCTCATAAAAGGATGAGTTCATCCCCCTTTTGTCTCTCTCTTGTCCTTTCTTTGTCCTTCTACCATGTGATGTGTTCGACTTTAAGATGACCCAAAAAGAAAGCCCTTGCCAAAATATGGAAACTTGATCTTGAACTCGTCAGCCTCCCAAACTTTGAGGAAATACATTTCTGTTTTTCTTAAATTACCCAGCCTGTGGCATTCTTTTATAGCACTACAAGGAGGATTAAGACAACATATGAAGTGGATAAGCAACCACACATCCATATAGAAACAGATGCATAGATTTTCCATGATATAAAACCACACTGAAAAAAAATAAAAAATAAAAAACCACACTGACCTGCTGAGTGCATAAAATAATACATGTATACAGACGATAGGATGCATTATTTTTCCCTTTATTTCTAACATTCTATGCTACAGAAAATTTATTTTATTAATAACTGGCATGTCATGATGTAGATTTTCCAAGAACATTGGGAATGCTGTTGGTGGAGAACAAAGCATGTACCAGTAAAATGAAATAGAGCTTCATTCACAGAACAATTGTCAGTAAAAATTTAGCTTCTTGATCTTGAGTCGGTATTGAATGAAATGGTAAATATAAAGATGCTGAAGTCATCTTGTTAACAAAGTCAATAATTCACCAATTTTGAAGATGAGAGATGAAAAATACCAAAAGCTAGAGAAATAATTACTACTTTCTGAACTACACTGATAATGTTAGTGTATTTTTGTGATTATATATAGCTTGTGCAAGCATTGTATGTCAGGGATATGGTCAGGATTTGAGTACTCTGAACCTGTCTATCATTTTGTGGCCAAAATATGATATTTTTGTGGTTGAGGATGAGATCAATTCCTTAAATCATAATCATGGTATAAATAGCTCATGTACTGAGAATTTGAATGTGTTTCCCAACATGTTTTAATCCATGAAGAAGAGAAATTGATGATGTGTGGTGTTTATTTTAACAAACACTTCAAAATGCTTCAACAGGTATAAAGAAATGCATTGCAGAGCTCAATTTTAGGAAAAAATGCAATATTAAACCATTTGCTACTGTCTCTCAAGATGAAAAATGCAATATTTCGATTCATGAAAGTGACAAGTTTGTTAATTTAGCTTCTAAATATAGTGTTGAAATTAGTCTTTAGTGATAAATTTCTCCATAATTTCTAGATCTGTATTTATTTGCCAACATTTGAAGAGTGCCAACATGCTCATGGTCTATAATCATAAGTTAGGATATTCTAATTTAATAGAAATAATTATTAAGAAAAGTAATGATTATGGAGTCTTATCCATGGCTCATTTTTTAAAATATCATAAATCATGTTAGTTTGACTATTGAAGGATTGTAAGCAACGCTATTTCTCTTACTGATACAACCTGGTAGTTCTCATGATTTTGCAGCTGATTTCAATCTTTATAAAATTTTATAAAATCATTAGCCTATGGGGACATGAATTCCAATTAAGTGCTTTACGGATGCCAAAAGCTAGATAAATAATGTATTATTTTTGAAGTACATTACCTGAAAATAACATTGTTCATATTTTAGCTTTGCAAAAGGATGACTTTATATTTTGGCATGCAATACTTTTTAAATAAATTTTCTTGAAGTGAATATAATAGAATTGACTAGAAATCTAATGAGGTAATAAAAGGGTGAGATATTTTTCAAAAAGAGCAAATAACAAAGTATCCTTCAGTGAAATAAAATATGAATTGCCATAGATGAAGAATTAGAGTCTGTCATAATGCTTGCAAAGGAAAAGAAAGCCTTCACTTGGGTTTAGGAAAAGTTACTAGATGTATTTATGTGTCAAACTGAAACAGAAATGGAAAGGCAAGGAATGGAATTATTCGTTGGAAACCCATAAGCTCGTATAGGTTTGCCTGAATGATGTTTCCTAAAGGGTTATATCTTATAGAGGAAATGTCAAAGCTGAAAAGCAAAGAGTTTTTGGTTTCAAAAATCCACATCCAGGCATTAAAATCCTACAGTAAAGGCCCTCACTGCCTGAGAGTTGAGGATCAGGTCAATAGATGGTTGGCAGGTAAAGACTTTGGCATGCACACACCTATGCGTGACCAAGGCATTAAGGCAGAATATGCCTTTTGCTCGTTGAATTAGGAATCTAGCCTTTGGTTGTTCACCTAACAATGACAGACCACCAGAAGACACTGATTATTTTCTCTATTCTCAGAAGGGATTTTGAATAAAAAATTCAAAAGCTTTATCCAACTCTGAATTGGTCATAAGGGTAAATATTTTCAATAGAGTTCTTTAATAAAGCAAGGAGATAATTTAGGAAGACGTCAGATGTTTTAAATTGTTAGAATGAATATGTATTTTATAAATATAATATTAAATTGCAGAAAAATAGAATCTAGCAGTATAAATTACTTATAACTGCAACACGAGAAACTAAAAGCTTCATAATTTCTTAAATTTAAATTCAAATTCTGAAATAGTTCATCATTCAACAAAGCCAAACACAAAGATGGATGAGGAAAATTTGTAATAATATCCACTTATCCTACATTGTTTCATTTTATCTGCACCATTGATAATCAAATCAATTTTTAAAAATCTGTAACTCAAACAAACTATAATAAAACTGAGGCTGAAAAAAGGAATTTTCCTAAAGCATTTTCCTAAAGAATTTTCAGTTAGTGGAGCTGGTGTGTGAATCCAGGCAATCTGACTCCAAAGTTCGTATTCATCATATATAAACTTAATTCATCTGTTTCGTTGAAAAATATTTAACAGTCTAGTCCATACTTTATCTTTTACTATTATGTATTTAAGAAATGCATAACTGGACCAGAAATAACCACCTTTCCTCCCTGCATCTTTGGATTTGGTCTATTAAAAATGTTACAACAGAAACCTGATGATTAATCTACAATATACAAATGTGAGGGCTCAAAATTTATAGAATTTTAAGCAACCCAATTTTAAAAAGGACAGAAAAAAAGGTTAGGAATAATTCACATACACACAAATATCGAAATGGCTAGAGCACATGTAAATAGATACTTCGATAAAAGATAAAACAATGATATTTGACTTTCATTCCTCATATGTGTTGGCATGTTTCATAGAAATGCTTCATGACATGGGGTAGAGTATGTTTTTATAGGAACATGGATCTCAGGTCATAATGCCCACTGATTTTCCTCTTAAATATTTCATCTAGAGGAAAAGTGTGTGGAATATATACATTATTTCATAGTTTGCAACATCATTCATTTCATGAGTCTCCCTTTAAAGTCATAAGTGACTAATCCTGGAGAGCCTTCACTTGAGAGCGGACACACTTCATTGTAATACACTAATAAGAGTTGAAATACCAGCCGGGCGAGGTGGCTCACACCTGTCATCCTAGCACTCTGGGAGGCTGAGGTGGGAGGATCGCT
>VBSM01002912.1:6687150-6729570 GCA_008086735.1 Cheirogaleus medius
AAAAAAAAAAAAAAAAAAAAAGAGTTGAAATACCTGATATAAAGGTAAGCCAAATTTTTATTTCTTCTACTTATGAATGCAATGGTTTTCCCATCATTATTTCAACTGTAACTGTGAACTAAGTATTTGAAAGAAGTTATCTTTAATATAGCTGACCTGAGAAAATAATAAACAAAATAAATGAGGTATTTCTTGAACTTTGTCCAAAGGAGTATTTCAGAAACCGTTGACTATTTACTTTCAAATCTTAATTTGGATTTTCACTTCTCAAAGGAAAACCAAAACTGAGAGGAGATTAAATCCATGCTTCTTTGAAAAATGTCACCAAATGACAGCTATAAGTTTTTGAAAAACTTTTAGATGCTTGAAATTGAATGATTGTTTACCCTCCCCCTTGAAGGAGTACAAAATTTGGCATTAAATTTCATTGTTTCAGTTGGAATTCCAGAAACCTTTTTTCAAATAATACTATTATAGTTTCTAAAAATAATATATATATTGATTAACCCAAAAATATTTATTGATATTTTATTAAGTATCCTTCATTAGAATAAAAGTTTATTCATTCTCTTATATATGCTTCAGGATTCCAAGATATTCTTTTCTTAAGAAACATCAATTGTGAAAAGATCAAGTTAAACCCACTTAAACTTTTAAATAAAAATGCAACTCAGAAAACTAATAATTTTGATGCTGCATGAATAACAAACACCTAAGTATCTGATTTTTTATTTGATTGATTCTCATTATAACATCTGGCTACTAATATAGATACGTAATATTGGGCCCCTGCCATTAAAAATATACATTTTGGATAAGTTTCAAATGTGCTAATGACCCAGAATATTATATTCACTTTGGAGCACATTGGGCCATCTGTTTCACTTTATTGATGCTGATTCTTTACCACATTCTAAGTTTTTGAACCATCAATTCCTGTTTCTTCAGAATTTTCTTTCTAGCTCTTTGGCTCTCTTTTTGGGGGTCCTCTACTAGATTTTCACTACCTGATCATTTCATAAATATTTGTGTTCTGCTAGGTTTGATCCTGGGTCTTCTTTTGTTGTAATTATTCATGGTCCTCTTCTATCATTCTTTCCAGTGGATTCATTTCTTGCTTTGCGCTCACAATTCCCTAATTTACGTCTCCAATTCACATTGCTTTCCTGAGCCCCAGACCCTGGATCCTTATACTCTACTGCCAACTAAGCACATCTACTCTGGGATTCCACCAGCAAATATCTAAGATATATAACGTTGTTTTCCTGTTTCCTCAACCCTTCTGTTTCTTAGTAATGTGAATTGTTTCACGTACAGTCAAAGCTACTAGTCTTGATAACGGTTTTGACTGCTTTCTTTTCCTCAGGCGTAAGATCTAAACAGAGTTTACCAAGTATTGTTAATTATCAACCTGGGACGTTATTTTGGTAAATACTATGACTGCTATCGTGCATATTCCGTGCCTATACCCTTTTATTATAGCAGAATTCAGTGGGTGAAAAACATGAAGCCACACTAAAAATGTTTGTTTTAAACTCATGCCTATAAACATCACGTGGACTCTTTAAACTGTGCAACATACGTACAAGAGCTTTCCAGTCCACAAACTGTACCACCGTCTTATGTGGTTATTGTATACTTTCTCCTCGCTCCTCCAGCCAGGTCAGCTGTCCCACCATTGTCACTACGCAGGGGCTTTGCTTCCTACTTCACTAAGGAAATTGTAGCCATAAGAATTTGGCATATTCTGATAACTACAGCTATTCTGTTACCAGCATAGACAAACACTTTCTCTATCTTTGACCTTAGATGACATGTCTATGCTTAGATGATAAAATATCTCCACTTGTGGATGAGAGCCAGTCCTTTCTTGCCTGCCTAACAACATTGCTTTAATTCTCCTGTCTCTTGTGTAAATACCAAATTTTCACTCTCTACCCATCATCCTCATAGGCGTATGAGCATGTGAGTTTCTTTGGATAACCTTCTGTCAGTTACTGTCCTGTTTCTTTCTGTCTTTTTTTTTTTTTTTGGTCCCAATAGGTGGCAAAACTTTTTGGGTGAGTTGTTTATATATTCTGCCTTCAATTCCTCTCCTCCCATACTCTTTTAAACTCAATTTACTTCACTTTACTTCATCACTCTACAAAAACAGCTCTTGTCAAGGTCAACAATAACCTCTACTTTGGAAAATCCAATAGTCAATTTTCAGTTCACATATTGTGTGAGCTAAAAGCAGCACTTGACATAGTTGAACACTCCCTCCTCCTTGACACATTTCTCCAGGTGACTTTACCCTGTGTAACTGTTCACTCTGTCTCAGACTCATTTATGGATTTTCTTCTTCTCCCAGCTCTATAATGCTTTCATCAATTTTTGATAAATATCTGTGCACTTTTTAAAATCTAATCTGTTAATACAATGAGACATTTCCATGAGTATTCTGTGGTCATTTAACTGTATAATTGACATGTCAAAAGTACTTGGTCATTTATTAAATGAAAACTTGTCTAGGTTAATGAGGAATTAAAAAACTAAATGTCATCTTAGGAAAAGAGTTTCTGTGGCTTTCTGACACTGCCCTAAATAATAAGCTGAACATGTAACATTGTAATCATGGAATGTGTCAAAGTTACAGGTCAAAGCCTTTCAAACAGATACATTAAATGGTAGAAATAGAAAAATGGTTCCAGTATAAATCAGACTGAATTGATAAATTAGTGCTTGAATACCTTGCATTTTGAGTGAATAATGTATAAATCAAATTTAGCTTTACTTGATTTGGTTTCTCTTGTTCTGCTCTTAGTCCCTTCAGAGTCTTTTATTAATCCAAATACAAAGTACAATTCTCTATTGTAATTGAATTTTCTTTTATACACAAACTGTTAGATAGCATTGCTGTATAACTGGGGGAAAGGGAGCTATTTTTAAATGTATGAAGTGAAAAAATAGATAAGCCAACCTGGAAAAATTTCCCAGAGAAAATTGCTATACATTAGTGTGGTTTAATGTGTCAGGACAAAGTGCTCTCTTTAAATTATTTTCCTCTCTCAAGTAATGTAAAGTAAAAAAATATTTGAGAAAAAAAATACTCTAATAAAATCAAAGTTATAATGGATTCTCTAAGCTTTTGATGAGAGAAATTGTCCCAAGTTGTCTGTATTTTTCCTACCACAGGCTAAACCTTCTCATGATAAATTTATGGGAGAGAAGAGGTTCACTATTAAGAATTTTTAAATATAATTTGTATTACTCTATGAAGGAACACTATTAAGAAAAGCTTATAAAAATACAGGTGGGAAATAATTTTCCTCTCTCTCACTGCATGGAAATTATATTTATGACATCCTTGCTATTCTTTTAGATACAATGTTGGGTTTCATATATAGTAATAAATAAAACTGTCATAGTCCCTTTGGAGTCCACAGTGTATTGAGATAAACATATTTTTAACTTTTACAACATACTGGAGCACTATAATAGACATATCTATAATGCAGCACATTGGCACTGGAGATGTATCCAAAGGTAACTTGGTGGAAGTTGACCGGAGGATGATTACTGCAGTTCAAATATCACATCCTCAAAATTTCTTCTTCAGTCAGCAGCCTATTTTAGACTGTATCCCATTTTGACCTATCCTCAGTAACTGTCAAATGCATTGCCTTATTTTGTCCTCCTCAAAGCCCTGCACCAGCAGAAACTATCATAGTTCTCCCTTTAATTTGTTTATTGTCTCTACCAGAGTTTAAACTCCAAAAGGAGCTTTTTTATTTTTTATAAAAAAATTTTCTCAAAAGCTTTATCATACTTAATTCTAGAATTTTTAAAAATAATTAATATTGGACTCTAATGACCTCTGTTATCTTGACAAGGAATTTCCCCTTGACCAAACCTAGGCTCCTTTGAGCCCACTTTCTAATTAAGCCTCGTCTTTGGGTCCTGCCCTCGCCTACCTAGGCCAGTTGTGGCAAGAATCCAGCTAAGTTGGTTTAGGAAGAATTCCCTTCATCCTCAATATCTGATTAAATCCGTTATTTCTCACCCTCAATGTCTAATGAACTCAGCCTCCCTTCTGCGAGAATCCTGTTAAGTCAGTTTAACAAGAACACACAACTTTCCATGTCTCCTCTTGGTGATTTTCTATCCACCAAACTCCTCACTCTTTCCATTGGTTACAAACCGCAGCTGTCTTTTGGCTATATTGAGAGTTGCACTGAATCCCTCTCCCTTGTTACAATGCACCCACTGTGATAGTCTTGAGGAAAGTCTTCGTTAACTGTTTTAACAAGTGCCAGAATAATTTTTCTTTAACAATCTTTTCCATCACTTTATACCCAACATCTATAATAGTGCCTGGCATATAGAGAAACACATGGTGCATTTCCTGAAAGAATGAATGAGTCCTATGATTGACAGTGCCATGCAGTATACAAGAGAGCTATTTCATATATGTGCATATATAATATATTAAGGAGATGTTCACAAGTAAAATGGTATAAGAAATGTATCAAGACTTTAGGATCTGGAGCCCGACTGCCTGAGTTTGACTCATGATGGTGCCACTGTTGAATCGTGCAACTTTGGGCAAGTTATCAATTCCCTGGAGTCTTAGTTTCCTCAACCATAAAATGTAGCTAATAATAGTACTTGGATCGTGGGTTATTTAGGCAATAATAAATGGGTTAATACATTTGAATCCTTGAAGAATGACTGAGATAAATATGTAGTCAACATGTAGTATCTACTAATACTAATATGTGCATTGGCGTTAGTAATACTACTGATGCAGTACATATTGCATGATTTAAAGGGGATATTCTATCGTATCCATTTTAAGATATGTATACAATATATAAAATGCAGTCTATTCATTTACAATTAAATGTGGGTACGTTATTAGCATCCATCTGAGCTCTTTTCTCTTGCTATTTTATTCCTTCTTTCTTACATTATAACCCAAACTTCAAGACATCACTATTCTGAGACTGCTAAACCTTAGATCTAGAGGAAAACAGTCCGCCCTCTATCACATTGTCATCACTAATCACAGCTTTCTTGTACAGCAGTTCTTTGGTGATGGAGCTAAATGTGTCTTAATGTATTTGGAAATATCTCTGACATATTGAATGTCTTAGTAAATAACACAAATAAAATAACTGTGCCAACCCAACTTAGTTGCAATACTTCGGAATCTCCCTGCATACCATGCATTCATGGATGAATAGCTTTATTATGTGCCAGGAATCACTCCATGTGATGGGGACACAGCAGTAGACAAGAGTCTCTGCTCAAATGTCACACATCTTTGCTAACCAAAGTACGTGAAGTATTCATTAACTTTTCATTTTGCATTATTTCTATTTACACATGTTAGAAAGTAACAGGCTGGGGGCCGTACCTCATGGCTGTAATCCTAGCACTCTGGGAGGTCAAGGCAGGAGGATCGCTTGATGTCAGGAGTTCGAGACTAGCCTGAGTGAGAGCAAGACCCTGTATCTACTAAAAATAGAAAAATTAGCCAGACATGGTGGTAGCACCTGTAGTCCCAGCTACTCAGGAGGCTGAGGCAGGAGGATCGCTTGAATCCAGGAGTTTAAGGTTGCTGTGAGCCAGGCTGACACCATGGCACTCTAGCCCCGGCAACAGAGTGAGACTCTGTCTGAAAAAACCAGAAAGTATAACATATATTTAAATATCTATGTTGATTCCCACACTAAATTCTACAAAGGCAGAGATTTGGGCTCTTTTATTCAGTTCTATCTCCCCAAAGCATAAGTTGAAGGATAGAATTAAGCCATTTAGAAATGCTATTAAAATTATAACCAGATATTGTCGATTGGGGTAGAAAATCACTTCATTAGTGAACTAGTTATATAATAGTACAGAAATAAGGACATCTTTTAGAAATGAAAACAGTTGCAGATTTAATTAAAATGTTAAATCATCGTAGAAATAAAGTCATAAAATGTAATTGGAAGTGACTGAATTAGAATATACTCTAATGCATTATTATTTCAAATTGTATAGTACATATTTTATATTTAAGGGAAAATAGATATTACTTCATTTATAAATTCTATAATGTGATGGACTTAACTTTTTTAAAAAAATCACTTCTGTCTATATGAAATCTATTGTCTTTAAATCTGTATTTTAATTGATGCACCTTTTTCTGTGTGTGTAGCATTCATGGTGTACTTAGGTGTGCATGCCCAGTATACTAAATGTTTTTCATATCAACTGCCCTTTCTATCACTAGTTTATAAGATAGCTTTAGGGCTTTATTACATTTTGACCATGTATGCATTTTATTTTTAAATAAATACTATCCTTATTAAATCTTAGGTACTATCCTTATTAAATCTTAGAAGATTCAAAACATTTTTTTTATTATTATTGGGAATGGAGTTTTGTGCAAAATACGCATTTAAGATTCAGGTCCTGAGGGTCTGATGTTGCTATCTTTATACCCCTGGGATGAGGATGGAGACAATAGTGCAGGGGAAAGAGTGTTTATTTGGGAAAATAAAAATTTCCATTTAGTTGTGTGTTTCTGCACAAATCTTTTTCAGCTACAGTTTGCACATTGATAAAATACTAATGGTGTCTTAGTCTATTTTCTACTACTATATCAAAATAACTGAGACTGGGTAATCTATGGAGAACATAAATTGATTTTCTCCCAGTTCCGAAGGCTGAAATCCAAGATCTAGGCACCAGTAGGTTCAGTTTTCTGGGGAGGACTACTCTGCATCCGTGGTGCCTTGTTGCTGTATTTCATAGAGAGAAGGATACTGTGTCCTCATCTGACTCCATGCAGCTTTGGGGACAAGAAAGCCGTATGCTTCACAAAGCCTCTTTTACGAGGGACTTAATACCATTCATGAGGGGAGGAGCTTTCATGGCCTAATCACCTCTAAAAGGCCCCACCCTTTTAAGTTACCACATTAGTCATTAAGTTTCAACACGTGAATTTTGGAGGGGACCCAGTCAAACCCTACTATGGTCACTATGGACCCTCAAATTTTATTGTTTCTTAGTTCAAGAAATTAGATGAATTATGAAATTACATGTACTTGCTTCCTGTGTGTTCTAGTACTGAAGATCATGATTATTTTTTTCATAATTTTTTTGCCATTAATAGATTTAACCCATGCAGGACAATGTCCTCTATTTGAGACCAGATGAATATACGATTAGCCATTGCATAGAGAAAAATTAGGGGCAGATTTGAAAATGTAATATACTTTAAAACTTTAAGATTAAAAATGGAAATTCTGTATTTAAAATAATAGAATTCATTATAATAAAATTACTACCAGAAGTTTGAAAATTATTTATATATCCATTAAAATTTGTAAAACATTTTGACAACTTACAATTACTGTAAATATTTAGATGACTGTTTATCCTAAAATCTTTCCCTGTGTAGTGCTGTCCAATAATTGAAATGCCACTTTCTTCCTTAAAGCAATTCTATGTCTACATCTAATATTTCTGAAGTTCAAACACTTTTTGAAGATAGCATTTTTGCTATTTTGTATGATAATGACTAATCCCAGTCATCAATCATGTAGATCAGAAAGTTCATTTTGATGCTAAAATAACAAAAATGTATGTATCATATTCATGTTCATATTCACAGTATTCGTTTTCTATATTTTTATATATGTTTACCTTTTATAATTTTATGTATTTTCCCCATGGATTTTTATAGATAAGTGTGTTTGAGATTTTTATTAATAAAGCTTACTTTCAGATTATATTAATAATTTTCCTTATGTTAAAATACATGGCATTTTAAATGCTTAATGTATTCTTTTTCAAGTAGCTCATTTGTGTTTGTTAAAGTAATTCAGTTTCTAGGCTAATTGTACCACTTATAGAAAGGAGATCTTGAAATTGTCAAGTGTCAGTTTGACACCTTTCAGAAATGTCATGTTAAATAACATCTCTAAGCATGTTATGAGACAGTAGCACTTAAAACGTTCTACACAAAATCAAGAAATATAGAATTCAGATTAAGATTATATGCAATGCTGAAAATATATTCCTATTAAACCTCTAAATTATTTATTCCTATTCTTCTCATTTTCTTTTTCTAATTTGTGCTTAGCCAGGGATCCTACACCTTTTTAGACAATGCCTTAAATAATTCTTATGGAGAAAATGCAATGCAGGCCCAATTGCTGTTTGAAATACATTAGCCTTCTTATTGAATTGAACTCCCTTTCACAGAACCATGTTCCAAGACTAGCTGGTTGTTATACTTCCTCAATTCTGCATACTAATAACGGGTATATTTAAATCAGTTTATTTCTTTCATACTTGTAAATAATCAAACCTGGAAGAAGAAGCCCCAACAAAAGGCATTAGAAATATAAAACTAATGATTTTAATTAAAACAATTTGCAATCCTTGTCAAGTTACTTATACATAATCTTATCATTACGATTATTATAACTAAATTTCACAAATAAAATTCTCTACTTTTTAAAGTGTAGGTGCTAATTCAAATACCACTTTCCAAGATTAGATTATATACCTACATGCTTTAAACATGTAATGAAAATGTTTAAATAATGAAAAAATAAAACAAATATATGGCCATTGCATATTTAAAGGCAAAATAGAAATTAGTGAAGCAGAAATAATAGAAGTGTATTTCATATGACAGTCTATGAAAACACAAAGGAAACTATCTCCCCTCCGATTGTGATATAAATAATGAAGGCTGAGGTAGGTTATATAGGAAGAAAAAAATCCTTCAAACCTCAATGATAATTTTATATGTAAAAACCAATGGCTGTATGACTGACAGTTATTTAGTCCTATGCATAACAGCAGCTATGACCTGCCAAATGATTTTGTTCCAAACTCCCATTTATAAGTCACATGTTAGTATCTCTATAATTTTCCACCGAAATCATTGGATGGCTTGGTTGCTAGCCCCTGTTTAAACACCAAAAAAGCTAATTTAATAATGAAACTGAAATATTAATCATTTGTAAAAAAATTAGGATAATCTAATGTTTCCAATGCATATTACATTAAGTACCACCATTTATTAAATAGTATTTATAATTCATCTTACCAAAAACAAGGAATATTAATGTTATTCTCTCTTTAATTTTCTAAAATTACAAAATTCTCAGAACACTCAGAAGGCTTTAGAAGTAAAGAATAAGATCCTATGGGTAAACAACTTTATTAACCCGCTGCTTCTCTCATTACAGTTTTAAATAAATCTTCAAGACTACATATCTTAATATTGTATGGCAGTCATGTTTTTAATTTTTTTATTTTAATAAATTTAAGGGATACAAGTGATTTTTTGACACATGGCTGAATTGTGCAGTGATGAAGTCAAGGCTTTTAACAAACCCATCCCTGAACAGTATACGTTGTACATGACAGGTAATCTTTCATCCCTCATCCCCTCACTTTCCCCCTTCTGAATCTCCAAAGCCATACCACTCTGTATGGCCATGTATGCCCATCACTTAAAAGGATTTAAATGTATAAAATTATGTTTGACAGTTTTGGAGATATACCAATATATCTAAATGGACCACCTTCCAGAGTTAATGAAATCATACTGCCTGAAAAATACATGCCATGAGCTACTTAAGTCCAGGTACCTTATATTCATTCCTGTAATGAACCTCAAATTAAAATAGAACATGCCTATAACTCATGCCTGTTTCTGTGGCTCTTTGCCTGTTTCATTTCCCGTGCCTGCAATACCCACCCCACACAATTCTCTCTTAAATCTCACTCACCTCTCATGACTCCCTGAAAGCTCCCCTTTCTAAGAAGTCTCTTCAGGGAGCAGGATTTCCCTCCTCTGGGCCACCCTATCCCTTTGTACTTCCGCTTTTTATGCATTTATTATAGTATTTACTATGTCATATTGGTTTTGTATTTATTTAATCATCTCTACCTTTCACATTATATTTCTTGATTAAAAAACATCTCATTTATACTACCCTTTCACCTAGTGGATAGGAATGAGATCTATGATAATAATCTGTGTATACTATGACATATATCTACTATTTATAACTGAAAAATTATAAACAATTAGATCAATTAATTTTAAAATTAAGGAACATTCATAATATTCTGAGACTATAAAACTGTTGCATAAGAGTAAAGTATTCATTAACTTTGATTGGCACATTTATGTTCTATTGTTGCTAAACAGTACAAATTTACTATTTTATAGGTCTATGTATGAGTCCTAAGTGGGTCTCCCTGGGTTAAAATCAATGTGCCTGCAGGGCTGTGTTGCTTTCTGGCGGCTCTGGGGGAGAATGTATTGCAATGCCTGTCCCAACTTTTAGAGGCTGCCCATGTTCTTAAACTTGTGTCCCCCTGCTTCCTTTTCAAAGTGATTAATGTAGCATCTTTAGGAGCATTCTTTCATAGTCAAGTCTCCCTCACACTACAAACAGGGAAGGTCCTATCTTTTAGCGATTCATGTAATTAAATTGGACCCACCTGGATAGTTCAGGGTAATTACCCTATCTCAAGGTTCTTAATCTTAGTCACAACATGTAAAGGAAAATATCCACAGGTTCCTGGATTGGGGAGTACACATATTTGGGAGGCTATTATTTTTCCTACCACAATTAGATTTACTCACAGTATATCAATTGAAAAAAAAATCAGCTGACAAAAAGTACTAGTAAAATAAAAATGACATATACAGTATTTTTAAAAACCTGAAGAAATTAATTTATTAAAAAATTGTAGGGGCACCTATTATGTTAAAGCAGGATGATGATAAAATGAATAAATAGACTCTGTCCTCATGAAGCTTTCGGTTTAGTTGGGCAGAGTGAGTGTGAACTATAAATCAAATAAATACATATTGTGATTACAAGTAGTGAAAATTGCTGCAAAGAAATACACAGATACTTAAGGGCATGGAGAAAGCTGTATCTGAGGGAGCCTTAATTTAAAGGTATCCATGAGAAACTGAAATTGAAGGAGAAAACCAAATAAAGTCATCAGATGAGCTCTGAAAAGATGTGAATAAAAATATTGTGCAAGAGATATTAAGATTCTGTTAAGGTTTTAGTAGGAAGAAAAGACATAGTATATTTAAGGAAGCACACAAAATGCAGTATGCCTGGGCAGGGTGAGTGAGGGGAAAAGGTCAATTTTGGACATGTCAAATTTGAGATGTGCATTGTAAATGCACATAAAGATGTCAGATCTGAATTTGATGTAGCTAGTGTAGACTTCCAGGGAGAGTCAGGGATGAGATGGAGACAGTGCCCAGCAAATGGTTAATGGTTCAAGCACTGGCACTTAGGGTGGGGGAACCAAAAATGGATGCTCAGATGAGGGATCAGTAAGATAAAAGAAAAAACAAGAGAGTGTCCTGTCCAGGAAGCCACATAAAGAAGTGTCTCAGGAAGGAGGGGGTGATCGGTTTTATTTACATAGGTGATTAGGAAAGAAATGTAAATAAAAACAGGAGACTAAAAAAAGATATGAGCATATGTTAAACAGTTTAGTTTAACTTAGTGATTCATTTACTGGACCATCATTTGATATGGTAGACAAGGCTTTTTAATTCAGTATAGCTTCATTAATAGAATAGATACATTAGTAGAGAATGATTCATGATTTCTTTTTTTTATTTCAGAATATTCTGGGGGTACAAATGTTTAGGTTACATATATTGCCCTATTCCCACCTGAGTCAGAGCTTCAAGTGTGTCCATCTCCCAGACGGTGTGCACCACACCCATTAGGTGTGTATATACCCATCCCCTCTTTCCCCCTCCCACCTGCCTGACACCTGATGAATGTTATTACTATGCATGCACGTAAGTGTTGATCAGTTAGTACCAATTTGAGGTGAGTCCACGTGGTGCTTGTTTTTCCATTCTTGTGATACTTCACTTAGTATAATGGGCTCCTGCTTAATAGTTTCCCATATGTTTCTGCTTAACCTTATAGATAGATAATAGTCAATGTGTGGAGAATAAAAGTAATACATAAACATCATAAGTAAAATTACAACAGAATTGTGACAAATTCAGAAGCTTTTTTTGTATGAATTATTGTATCACATTTTTGGTCAAAACTTGTGTATCAAAGTATGTTTTGTTAAAAGGAAAAGAAAAACATTTACTTAAATTTTATCACCGCAAAATTTATATTGTGCTTTATTAAATTTTAGCACTATTCTTGGAATATTACTTTACCAAAAATTATCTTTCCCTGCATCTTCTAGTTTATGCATTCAGCATTGTATCCCATATTTACACTTTTCTTCCACAGTGATATATTCTGTCTCATAATATGTGAATTTCCCTTATCTAATATACTGTATTATTAACTATTCTTAAAAACATTGATCAACTTTGATACTTCTGCCTAAGCACATCAGAAAGGACTTTGTGCATATGTGGAGACTAAATATACATGGATACATTTCTTAAAACTTTGATATCAAATTCCAAGTTGAAGAATAGCATTATGTGTAAGATCTGCAATAAAGAAAAAATCTAGCTGTGTAATATTATTAAGTAGATAAATTACTGATAGTTTACTTCCAATGGTGTGAATTTACACAAACTACTCTCACATCTTAGGCAATGTAATGAGAAAGAGTCAGGAATTGCATTTTCTAGGCCTTAGGTTTACCTAATCTTTTGGTTGTGTTTTTCTTTTTCTCAATCTTCTTTGTTGAGAAATATTGCCTAAGAGCTTTCAATAAAGAATAATTATTAACTGTTGTTTTTTACTATGCTATCAAGCCAAACACAGGAAGAAAGAAATATTTATTTGGTCATTTTATAGTTTTCATTTTCATATGCCTGCATATTTTTAGATGTTTCTAATATCACTTATTGGAACACTCACCCCTCCAAACCAATCTCAAAATAATGGATAGAATGTATCCACTAACATTTAGAATGTACTACATATGGGAAATTAAACTAGACATATTTTAGTCTTTATCTAATTAAATCCTCACTACAATGCAAGGTAGCTATTGTTAACCCTATTCACAATGAGGAATCAATGTTTTAGTTTTAAATTGTCTAAGCTCAAACAGATATTGAACTTTTTTGCTAGTGTATACACTGTTTCTGAAGGCATCATGCCCAAGTGTGGGAATATATTCAAATGCAGGACTGCTCCACTGTAAGTGTTACATAACAATGTACTCTTAGGAATTTGATATCAATTGATGATTAGCATATGACAATTTATCTTTGAGATTTCTTCCTTGAATAATTTAACTTACTTCTAGTACTCTGGTTACTAGACTCATGTCATTATTTTAGAATAATTGATTCTTGTTAAGAAAAGTATTTTTAATGTCAACAAGCAACATATAACATGTTTAATATTTACTTTGTATTACTTTTAAAACTTAGAGGTTAAAAATTCATACTCCAAACAGAATCTCTAGTTTTCTATATGAAGTTTTATATTTTTTGTAATTTACTGAAATTTTTTAAAAAGATATCAGCTTCTTTTTTCTGAAATCTTAACATGGAAATGGTAATGTTAAACAATATTTTTGAAAATTCTAGAAGTATAGTGGGAATCATGATTTCCTAAAAAGAAAATTAGTTATGTTGGTTAGATTATTGTATAATTTCCCACAGGATCTCTATATCAGGATTCATTTTATTATAACTGAGAACAAGTTGCATGTATTTCCTTTAAATTTAAAGTAATGCTGAATGCAGCAATACCGTAAGGCAGCTCACAGCATGAGCAAAGACATCTGCTAATGGTGCCATGAATAGTTATGAACTGTGTTGCTCAAATGGCTTTGCTTGCAAAGCACGACTTCCTAATTTATTATTACATACAGCAAATGGAAGCCTTATTTTTCACATTTTGCAGTTGCATTTAAATATTTCCATAATTTCAAATGTAGTCACATCTATACAGCAAATTTTATTGTAGAACATAAGAAGGAACTGCTAATGTTCTCCTGATGGATAGACAGCTCTTCCATCAGTAGTTTTGTCTCAATCTTTTCTTACTATTTAAAAATTAATTTTTAAATAATATTTTATTTTACTAATTTTAGAAAGTCTGATTTTATATGACAATTAATGTGATCATAAAATAAATAAAATTGAAAAATTATAGATGTTCTCTTTTAGAGCCCTAGAACTATATCTCCTATATTTTCACATTTTCAGTAGCTGCAAGAATTTTTGTACAAAAAATTCAAACTTTAAGCTATTAAAATATTTTCCTGATTGAAATTTATCAAAAGAGCTTATCTATAAATCAGAGATGTATGAAAATAGTAATTTTCCTTACAGAAAAGAATATAAAAGACATAGTACCATTTATGAAAATTTAACTTTTCAAATAGGTTACCTTATCTATTACTTCCAATCAGACATCTAAAGGTAGTAATGGTAATATGACATGTATGCATATGTATTTACCTCTGAATCAAATAAAATAGTTAACACTAAATATACAAGTCATTACTTCCAAGTCAAATATTAACGTTTACCTAAAACATTCTGAGGTTAAGTAAAGTTTTGTAGAACAAATCGCTAAGCTATTTGTATGTGAAATTGTAAAAATAACAATATTATTTAACAACTCATTAAGCAGGTATGTAAATGAGTTATTCTATTTCAAAATGCTTCTAGGTATAAATAGCTAAGCAGAAGCATTACAGGAATGTCTAATGATAATAAAGTCATGAGTAATAAAGTTTTTTTGTTTTTTGGTTTTTTTTGGGGGGGGGAAGAAATCTATGCTCAGATTTGAGTTTCAGAGGAGGATGGGCCTTTTATTTTCCCTTGGGCCTGCTCTGTCTGGGTAGAAAGGTGGAGAGAAAATGAGACCAAGAGACCAAGAAAGGAGAGAAAGTAATGATGACAATAATAATAAATAAATAAGAAAAGACGAGTTTGACCAATGGAACTTAATGTTAACTATGAAGAATGACTTTCCTGTTTCCCTTCCGTATTTAGATCAACCTCCGACGTCTCATCAGCCTGTGGTGGTCGGCAAAGCTCTGGAACCCGGGAGAGACAGAGCTCATAGGGGACGGAAAGAGGCTGTGTTTTAACGTGCTTGGTGAGATTTCCTCGATCCTGGAAGAGATGGATGGGGTGGGGGCCTGAGCCTGGCACTGGCACTGGTACTAGCGGCTTCCTGCTCCGCCTCCGCCTGGCGGGGTCAGAACCGTCCTCCTGCGGGCGGTAGCACGTGCAGGTGCACACAGACAGCAGATCCGCGAAGGCCAGCCAGTACCTGCGCCATGACGGCCGCCCCTCCTGACGTCATCGGCCGCGCCGCCTGCGTTTCCGGTCGGGGCCGCCCTCTCCTCAGCAGGGCGCTGCACCTCCTCGCCGTTCATAGTCAAGAAGCGGAGGACCACCAGGTCGAGGAAGGCTCCGATGACTGTCAGCCCCACCAGGATATACATGAAGCTGAAGGCCACGTAGACCAGCTTCTTCTGCAGCGCGCCCTTTGCTTTGCAGGGCCACGTAGTCGCCAAAACCCATGGTCGTCAAGGTGATGAAGCAGTAGAAGTAGGCGTGGGAGAAGCTCCACTCTTTGCACTGGGAGAAGGCGGCGGCCCCGATGCACAGCGTGCCCATGCAGGAGAGGAAGCCCACGGTGACCATGTTTTCCATCGAAATAATAAAGTAACACATTCTGTCATGTTAGCAATAACATGGCCTGTTAAGAAAAAGAGGATGTAGGTTAAACGTGCACGTCAAACAATGACCTCATCATGACCACCATCATGTTGGTGTTTTGAATGTAATATTAATATTATGATTTACGCTTCCATCATCCTATGTGCCAAAAATATTTTTTACTGCTTTCTATATAGTAATACATTTAATTGCACGGTAACTCTGTTAGGAAGATGCCATTATTTATTATCCATTGTTTACACATGAAGATTTACAAACAGAAAAATAACATAAAATCATGTAATTAACGAATGATGAGACCAGGATTTGAATCCAACTCAATAGTCAGCGGAGACTATCCTTTTAATTGTTAAATATAAAAAATAAGATATAGTAATTTTAGAAAGTTGATTCTTTTACAAATACACCATGAGAGGGAAGGAAAAGCCATACATGAGAAGCTGAAAAACTCTACTTTGTTTTAATCTTGAATATGAGTCATGGGAGTGAGGGAGAGACGTATTATGAAGGTTCATTGATTCACACAGCTGTGGATGCTGAGAAGTTCCATGATCTGTCATTTGCAAGCTGAAAACCCAGGAAAGCTGATAGTATAATTCAGTCCACACCTGAAGACTTAAAAACCAGGGTTTCTGCAGATATAAATCCCAGTCCAAGAGGTGCGGAAGCTGAAATAAAATGTCCCAGCTCAAGCAGTGTGGTAGGGAAAAGGGGCAAATTCCTCTTTCTTTTGCCTTTTGTTCTGTTCACATCCTCAATGGGTTGGAGGAGGCCCACCCCCTGGGGAGGGCCATCTGCCTGACTCAGTCCACCAACTCAAATGATAATCTCCTCTGGGAACACCCTCACATTCATACCAAAATAGTGTTTAGTCTGGGCACCTCTTGACACAGTCAAGTTGACACATAAAATTAACCATCAGATCCTTAGCTTGTGTATAGGTTGCTTTCTGTCACCACTTCTATTCAACAAAGTGCTGGAAGTCCCTGCCAGAGCAGTCAGACAAGAGAAGGAAATCAAAGGCATCCAAATGAGGACAGAAGAGGTCAAACTATTGCTCTTTGTTGACGATATGATCTGATACCTAGAAAACCCCAAAGATTCTGCCATGACACTACTGGAGTTGATAAATTCAGCAGTGTCAGGTTACAAAATCAACCTACAGAATCAGTAGCATTCCTATACACCAACAATAAACCGAGAACCAAGTTGAAGACTCAATGCCCTTCACAATAGCAACAAAGATGATTGGAATAATTTTCTAAGTACATGAAATTGTGAGGGCCTTAGTGATTGTCTAGCTTCATTTGTATGTACACTCATTTAAAAAGATTTTTTTCATTTAACAGAATTTACCATTCTTATTTTTGTTTGTTTTACTTTTTTATATGTACACATCTAAACTTTCATCTTTGGTCTGTTTCCTTCAGTGTTTCAAAATCTTCAGGGATATCTTTTGTCTAAATTATGTATGCAAAGTAACTGGCATTTTAAAAAAACAAAAATAGATGTTAAGCATTGTGAAAAGTTATGTTTATCCAATGAGATGGATACATTGCACTTTAGCCATCACTGAGGATAGTAGAAATAACTTTCCCCTTACCAACATGATATTTTAATGTGTGCTAGAGAATTTCAAAAATATATAACTATAAATTGTTCGCAACAAAAGCTCAATTGACTGAAGTATGATCAATTTTGAATGATTTTTTGATCAAGTGAGCATAGCAAATGATTTATTGTATTTGATTGCACTAATAGAAAGCTGCAATATACATATACACATACACACACTAGCCTGTGTAACATACACACACATGCACACTAGTGTGAGAGCTAAATTATCAGACAAATCTATAGCAATGAGGATTATTTTTTTTACTAATCCTTCCCTTAAAAATAGACCATGCTTTCAAACCAAAAACCACATTTACTTTGCAATCATAAAAAAAAATAATAATGTTCACAGTTCACCCTAGCTGATACCTAGGGAAAACTTTTAAACTTAGGCATCCACTTTCAAATGTTTAGACGCAGAAGCCGGTAATAGCTCTGAAAATAGAGTGTAAGCTGAAGTCTGAGATCTGTTCCATCAAAATGTCTCTTAAAAGCACCTTGGATGATCTACATGTTACTAAAGTCACTTTACACTTTTTGATTTTTTGTTTATCACAGTAGACTATGCCCTGATTTTGAACAGGTCCCTTACTTAGAAAACACAGTATGATTGCTGATGTGAAAACAATATCCACTCTCTAAAATATTAAAATGTCTTCTAAAAACACGAAAATCCTCAGAAACCATATAGAGTTTTAATTGAGTTTAAATATCATAATAACATCAAATAAACAAAATCTTTAGCTTGTAACTATTTTTTATGATTCTGCTGATAGTTTCTGAAAGAAATCCCTCTAAGATAAAACATACTTAAAGTAAATTAAGACATAATGTGAAAGTTGCCCTATTATCACTATGAAACTTATTTCAGTGTTTCATTTATGGAGTAGTAATAGCTAGAAATACTCATTTAGTCAATTAGGCATACATTTTTAAGAATATCTTTAAAAAGCCATTCTAAGCCTGTTGAAATTTTTTCATAAATACACACATTCCTATGATATCAATTAAAACAAAATTTAAATTTAATGGAATTTTTACTTGTAATGTATCTTTCATTTTGCCTAGCCTGGGAGAGACCTTAAGCACAGATCTTAGTATCTTTAAGAAATATCAATAAATAACTATATTCGGGGAAGAGATATTAGAAGTACTTCTATCTTATTGAAAATACTGAATCTTGGCATATGGCTTCTTTCTCAAAGATGAGAAGACCAAAAAATACTCAACCTTGATAATTAAATAATTTGTGCCTGTCAGGCTGTGGTCATTTCATCAATATTTAGCAACAAGATACAGAACATATTGGTATTTGAATGTTTTGCCTTTCTGAAGATTTATTACATATAAAAGTTTGATATGATTTAAAAGAAATAATTAGGTTAATATTTTGACTGATACAACAATGCTATTGGCTTTAATTTTTCTTTAGTTTTCTATTTTGTATTCTGAGACATAATGTAGAATTTTCAAAATATAAAGGCTAGCACTGTGAATATAACAAATTTTGCTTCCTTTGGCATATACATTTAAAGTAACAAATGTAATCAGTTCTAGTATTGTACTATGATAGAATTCATATGTGTGAAAATAAATTTAATTGTCATAATAACACTGCAATTTAAATTAGATAATTCCACAAAATGCTCTAACAAAATATCTAGTAATGAATATTATAATTAAGTATTAATTAGCATCTTGAAACCTATTTAAAATTAAATTTTAAATTTATAGATTTTATGTTTTAAAATGTAATGGAATGTGGAATATAAAATAAGTTTCTGAAATGGTTGACTCTTTAAATTGGTCAAAGACACCTATTTTTTTTTGATAGGACTCTTATAATTCACACTAGACCAGATCTGTATGTGCACAGCTTACACACTATAAATTGAGGATGCCTTCTGTTTTCATTTTCAATGAAAAAAATGGAAAAGGGAAAGACATTCACATATTTCAAGATTGTGATTTTACACTTTTCTCTCTACTTCTTGAACTTTGTTCTTTCTTCATCACTTATCTTCTGTATCTTCAATTTTTGCACCTGATAATAATACTCAGTGCCAGCAAGAGCCCTTAAAATGTCAAATCCTTGCAGTTCTCCACAGTGGTCATAGTTCGTATAATTATATAGATAACTTACGTAAAAGGATGTTTCTGAAATTAGTCCAATATCATACTTTCTTGAGAGAGTTTTTACTTTGATAAAAATTGAATCATAGTCATACTTCCCCCAAAACCAGTACGTGTAATGTTTAATATGCCTGCAAATAGTAAAATCCAGGTATTTTAAGGAAGCTAAAATTTAGTATCTTAGTTTATTCATACTCTTTGTGGCAGATTTTTCCTAAGAAATAGCCACGATTCTGCCATCAAAGCTTAGCTCTATTGCAACCATAGGCTTGTTTGTAAATAATAAAGCCACTTAGTCTAATGGTGTACATAATAAATATATCCTCTTATTTATTTATTTTTTATTTCAGAATATTGTGGGGATACAAACATTTTGGTTACGTATAATGCCTTTGCCTAGTCTGAGCCAGGGCTGCAAGCGTGCCCTTCCCCCATACAGTGCACTCCACATCCATTAGTTGTGAGTTTACCCACCCCCACCGCCCCCTTCTCACCTGACCAGCACCCAGTGAATATTAGTACCATGTGAGCACCTCAGTGTTGATCCGTTAATACCAATTTGATGGCGAATACACGTGGTTCTTGTTTTTCCATCCTTGTGATACCTCACTTCTGAGGATGGGCTCAATCTCTATACAGGATAATACAAGAGGTGCTAGTTCACCATTGTTTTTTGTGGTTGAGTAGTATTCCATGGTGTACATAGTCCACATTTTATTAATCCACTCATGTATTGATGGGCAGTTGGGTGGTTTCCACATCTTTGCAATTGTGAATTGTGTGCTATAACTGCACATTCAAGTTCTTTTAGGTAGATGCCCAGGAGTAGGATTAAAGTTTAGACTTTCTAGCCTCCTTTTAAGATCTTTATTATGTTTCTCAGTAAGTCCTGAGCTGCTATAATATTTTTTCTTCTTGAGAGTAGATACTACTTCAGCAGGGGAAAAGGGGAAAAAAGAAAATTTGTTTGCTATTGTTCTTTAATGACTTTGGAATATTTTAAATAAAGAAGAGCAAATACCAGAGTAACTAAACAGCTAATATATTACATACTTTTCTTGTTTCCTGAAGTCAAGCACATGGTAGATACTGGACAAGACTAAGAAAATTTAGACCTAAGCAAGTGATTAATGAAAAGAGTATAGCAACAAAACTTAATGAAAGTGAAAGCTTTCTCTTAGTTATATGTTCACAGGTTACACACTACAGATAACTGAAACAAATATTCTTGTTTGCTAACAAATTGAAAGCAAGAACCCTTCATTTTCCTTTATTTGGCATCTTTTTACTAAATGCCATTAAGATTTTATAGGGATGACAATTTCATTATAGATCCAGGTTACTATAGATTTTAAATTCTGAAACTACTGATTTTGTTCTGTTTATTGAGGTATAATTCACATACTTGTGAATTCATATACTTGTGAAGCACTTACTTTTAACATTTCATTTAATCCCTAGAAAATAAGTACTAATAACAGTCCCACTTTACAGTTTAGAAAACTCAGGCTTAGTAAATTTAAGTAATTTATTGCTGATCTAAACAATGAGAATTGACCCACTGAATCTAATTCTGTTTGAATCTAGACTCTAATCTCCATTCTGTAATTCTCTGTTTTCTTAAATGTATCTATATCTTGCTGAATTTATTTTATACATAATTATAAGAAAGAACAATATATCAAAATAAAATTATTATTATCTCTGGTCTGAGTGATTAAAGGCTAACTTTGTTTTTTATTTATCCTTTGTACATTTAAAGCATTTCATACAATATTTTTATAGTAAGTTAAATGCCCTAAATTCCACTGAATACAATGTTGAGATGATTAAGGGAATTAAATGTTTCACTACTATGAACAAAAATCAAAAAATCCATACTTCATTGAGCAGCACTTAAATATAGTCACCAAATTGCACATTGCTTTCTCTCAGAACTTCATTTCCGATTAAAGTCATTTTATAAAATTTCATCCTGAGTTCACTGATGCCAACTATTACAGCAATTTAGTCAGATCATCAAAGAAAAATTCATCAAAATTTTGTTAGAATGAATGGAGTGTTAAAAATGGGATTTGAAAAGTGGAAGAGGAACATAAAAAAGCTATAAATCATGTTTAATTTAGATAAAGGAAAAAGATAAAAGAACTGAGAAGAGTAGGTATATAGAGATATTAAAAGAAAGATAATAAAGTAAGGAAAAAAGTCTATCTTGTTTGGTTACTGATTTGAACAAACCAACTCTAAAGATTATTATATAATGAGGGAAATTTAAAATTGAAAAAGTATATATTAATTATATTAAGGACTTATTTTTATATAGATGCGATAATTATCTTTAATGATGTTTACTTACAGATGAAATTATATAATATTTGAGACTTACTTTAAAATAATCCATTGGGTTTGGAGTATAGCTGATACAAGAATGTTTGAATGTTATAATTATGTTTATGAATTTCCTTAAGAACAAGTTAAAGAAATAATGACAAAACAAAAAAATACAATGTTATAATTATAGTTAACTCCTATGAAAGAGGAAAACTTTACATTAATGGGAAGAATAAAGGTGACCTCGTGGCTCATCCTATGCTCTAAGAAATTCTTCATCTCCTGTTGAGTATTCTTGGGTAAGTCATGGACCTTCTCTCTGCTTTAATTTTCCCATCTATAAAGAATGGTTCATTATTTGAGAGCATGTGAAAGTATTAAGTGAAAAGAATTCTTTTGAAGTGTGTACAACAGTGAGCAACATATATAAAGAACTTCATATGTATAAGCTATCACTTCCATGAATAGTGGCTAAAATAAATATTAACTATAGCTGTATTTACAGTTTATGACAATCAAAGTGGATATTTGGGTCAGATTTTATTTATTCTATAAATACAGTTGAATTGAATGGCTGTATTTGAGCTGTTACTATTCCACAGATACTGAGCTAAGCCTGGGTTCAGAAAAGAAAAACAAAACAAGACACAGTCCACGTCTTCCCCACTTCAAAAAACTTAGGATCTGGAGGTAAGGAGGAAAGATAACAAGAAAGATGGAGAAGGAGGTAATTTAAAAACACAAAGAAATGATGAATGTTTAAAGCGGTGGATATGGTTAATTGCCATGATTTGATCATTATATGCTGTATGCATGCATTGAAACATCACACTGTTCCCCATAAAAGTGTACAATTATTATGTGTAAATTATAAATAAAAATTTATTTAATAAAAAACACATAAGGAAACAAAGGCACAAACAGTTTAAGTGACTTTCCCACATTGAATAACTCATTGGCGTCAAGGATAAGAATCCCCAAGTTTCCTATATTCAGATTTCCCAATCATGGGCCCTTTCTCCCTTGTACATATTATACTGTCCATCACTCTAGTTTTTCAAAAAGCAGGTTGGAATAGACAGAAGAAAAATCTTCCCAAACTACCATAAATGGCTATTTATATACATTCTTCCAATTAAATTGGATATTTGATGTTGGGGGCTCAGTTTTTGTTCCCCACTATTGACTTTATTGTTTGCATAGTATTAAGTATTTGGCCTTAAGTAGGTACATGGTAAGTAATTTTTAGGTTTGAATAAATGAATAAACAAAGTGTCTATATTTCACTAGAATTTGTTGAAATAATTAATTATTGTATATGTTAATGCACAGAAACTTCAATCCTCTGTGGTCTTATGTTTTCCTCATGAAATAAAAATAATATGCATTGGAAAGTTAATAAGATGATAATACAAGAGTGTTAATTATCCAGTTTGTAATATTTTGTTAAAAATTGAACTATTGAAGCTCATGAACATGACCTTATAATTCATAGCATCTTTGATATCTGAAATACACTTAAGATTTTAAATTATATACATAAAATAGATCATTTTTCTGTTTATATTCTTGAGCATTTTAATCCATCTCACAGATAAGAAGGAGAATTATTACCATGGCTAGCACTTAAGTCAATAATAGTCACATTATTTCTCTTATTTATAGAGCTGGGGGTATGAAATACTTTACAGTTAATTATTCAAATCTTTACATAAAGAGATGCATTTTTTTTTACTCAATTGTTTCTTGATAGTTATTCTTTTACCCCATAATATGCTGAAATAAAAAAGAAAAAAAAAAAAGAACTAACCTCTTCAGGAAGGGACGGAATAAAAGAGATGCATTTTTAATTTTAGAAGTTTCAGTTGTGAAAAGAGATCAGAACTGATGTATTGAGAGGTTTCTAGAAGGTGCATTCATTTATAAATTAGAGATACTGATCATATCCAAACATGAATTTTGAATAATATTTTGTTTTTTACTGCAATGTGTTTTCTTAACTTACATATGTGCTTAACTCTTTATGCTTATAGTTTTTGCTTGTTTTTACTCTGAGTCTGAATTTTTATTGAACACTTGATAAAGAACTGTCATGAGCCAATATTATTATTGCTTTTATATATGTACAGAGAACCCTTATGAATGATTTCTTAGAAAAAAGATAATAGAAATACAAAGCTTGATTTTTGTTTATGGTGAGAAGTTGGAAAGGAAAAGATGTGAGGGGTATTTCTGAGGACTTTGCAACCCTGTCTGATCAGGCTAACAGCGCTGACCTTCCATTTGTGCAAGAGTGAGAAGGTTTCTAAATGTTTGCAGATCACTTAGCAATTAATGGTGCCATTTTCCTTGGGAAACCCATTTGCAGATTGGTGTTTGCTGGCAGAGTCAAAGCTTGGGAAGACATAATGACAATAACCTAAGTGTCCCTAATAATAGATAAACCCTACAAACAATGACTTTCCTAGAAAGTCAGGAAATTGTGTTCGTTCCACAAACAGGCACTAAGTTTATTATCTATAACACTGTCAAGGATACATGAACTTAAAGATAGTTGTTCTTCATTTATAACTATTTAAATATATTCCTTTATTAACTTGCTTTTTATGTAAGAATAATTATTGAAGTCCTATATTTTAAATAATTTATTAAATAACTCTTTCAGAACAATTTGAGAAATAAATTATATAACTATGCAAATAATCATGAACAGTGAAATGTTATTGAAATACATGTTTGCATGAAGAAAGATTCATAGGTCTTAAGAAATTAAAAATTCTTACATTTTCAGTTGTTATTTGTTATTATACTTATTGATAACAACCTCTCTTTCCTACTAAAACCTGAACATTCAAGTAGGTTTACTATAAAGGCATGGTGAAAAGTCTTCATCCATAACACCCTCCTACTGCATTGTTTTTTCATCCATAATGCAACCCTTTATGGGTTTCTGATCTATCCGGATGGCTGTCAAAATGATTGATGAAGTTGTTGCTTGAAAAATATTTAGAAGCTTGAATCCCTGGGTTTGTGGACAAAAGGGCAGTGAACAGAAAGCCTGTGAACATGACCACACTATACTCCTGTTGGGTGAAAAAGACTAGCATTTGCATAAAGGATTTATTAAGCAAAGTATTAGTCAAAAGTAATTTTTAGCAGAAGATTCGTGTTAAGCTGGCATGGGTTTGACTATTGCATGATGAGTCACAGTGGAATCACTTATGTGTGCTCTTTCCAGAGACATTGAAAGGTCACACAAAGGTTTCTTCAAAGATCAGAGTTAACTTTACCATGTAGGTGTTCCATTTTTACTACAAAGTAAGATTTAAATTTATATAAACCTCAGTTACTAGTAGTACCACATCAGTTACCTTTTTGCATTGTCTTCCTTCTCTTTTCCTAGAACAGATATATACAGATAAAACATGTATACAGATAACACATTGATTTTCTTATTGTAATCTATCCATTGTCAGCTTGTAGTAATAAAATTAATGGGTTATGGAGCAAGATAAAGCAAGATTCAAATCTTCATTCGCCATATAACCAATGAGTCTTTATTTGCTTTTATTTAATAGGGGCTAATAATAATGTGTGTCCTATCATTCCTGAGAATTTCAATGCAATAATTCATTAAATAGATCATGGAGACTTAACAGATATCATTTTTCACTTTCATTTTAGCCCAAGAGATAATAAATTTGAAGAAAAATGCAAGTGATACTTTGTCCAAATTGTTTAGAAGAAACAATAGCATACTACCAGCAAGTGTAGTTTGACAATATAATCTTTAAAACAATAGCTATTCTATAAATTGGCACCAATCATGACCAATTGATGCCCTCCCCAAAAAATAAGAATAGGGAACACGATAATCTAATCAAAGAAATAAGAAAAAACTAGTTCTAACAGAAACAAGAAGTTAAAAATAGATTCTTCTTATTTAAAGAAAACAAGTAATTTAAAAACAAGTAAATCAAATACTACCACTCAATCTTCATTTTGTTAATTTAGTTTTTTTTTTTTTTTTTTTAGAGACAGGGTCTCGCTCTTGGTCAGGCTGGTTTCGAACTCCTGACCTTGAGCTATCCACCTGCCTCGGCCTCCCAGAGTGCTAGGATTACAGGCGTGAGCCACCGCGCCCGGCCCGTTAATTTAGAATTGTTAATTTACAGGTTAAATATTGCACAATAAATTAGCACCCTTGACGTCTACTTTTTCCCTTAATGCTTTTCTTTTTCTCATTTAGTTTATGTGCATTAGAATTATTAACATGTAAACACCAGAACATAGGCTGCAGGAGGGCAGTGACTTTTTTCACTTTATTTACAACTGTGTCTCAAGTGCCTGGATCAGTGATTCATAAGTGATAGCGTCCTATAAAATATTTTTTAACATTGTTAAGAAAGAAATGAAGTTCTCACCACACACACAAAAAAATGATGAGTGTAAGAGGAGATGGATATACAAAATACCTGATTTGATTATTACACATTGTATACATGTATTGAAACATCACATACTACCCCATAAATGTGTACAATTATTATGTGCCAAGTAAATATAAATTTAAAAAAGAAATAAGTGAAGAAATGAATGAATGAATGAACAGATCAGATACTCACAACCCTCACTTTTCAGTCTAACACTCCTATAGTTGTCAAGTGTACAGAAATAGATATTATTATTAACCCTCTTTCACAGATGAGGAAACTGAGCCATAAAAGTTTAATAATCTTCACAAAAATCTCAAGACAGTTAAGTAATGAAGACAAAATAGAAATTCAAGCCATGAGACTCAAGTGTTATTGCCTTATTCTATTGTTTTCCAACTACTGGGGCAATCCTAGATGTATCAATCATACTTTATTGCTGCTTTGTTCTTTTTTTCTAATTTCAGCTTTATATGAAATCAGTATATCAAAGAGATACTTGTATTCCCACATTCATTTCAGGATTATTCACATTGGCCAAGGTAGAGACTCAGCCTCAATGCCTATCAATGGATGAAAGGATAGAGAAAATCCCTATACACACACACACACACACACACCATGAAATACTATTCAGCCTTACTAAAGAAAAGATCCTGTCATTTGTGACAATGGATGAACCAAGAGGACATTATATTAGCATTAAGTGAAATAAGCTAGGTTCAGGAAGACAGATACCACAGGAGTTTCACTTATATGTGGAATCTAAAAAAGGTGAACACATGGAAGTGGAGAGTAAAATGGTGGTTACCACATGCTTGGGGTTGTGGGGATTCCGGAGATGTTGGTCAAAGGATACAAAGTTTCAGTTAGACAGAAAGAATAAGTTCAAGAGATCTGTTATACACTATGGTGACTACAGTCAAAAACAATATATTGTATACTTAAAAATTTTTACCAGAGTAGATTTTAAGTGTTCTCATCCCAAAATATTGATGTGAGGTAATACATATGCTAAATAGCTTCATTTAGCTATTCCAAAATATGCATCTATCAAACGTCATGTTTTACACCATAAATATATGTAATTTTTATTTGCCAATTGAGAAATAAATTTTTAAAATAAATAAATAAATGGAAGGACCAAAATAAGACACAATCTAAATATTATTTTCCTGTGTGTACATTCATAGTTAAACCAATCAAGATTCTGCAAGTATATGCCTACATAAATCTGTGTGTGTTTGCACACACAATGTGCTTTGACTCTCAATTATATTTTTTAAAATATTACTAACAAGTAAGGTTATAGAAAGAATAGAATAATAATTTATAGGTGTTGGTAAATTTGGGGAACACAGCAGGAATGTTACTGTAAGAAAAAATATTAAGGATAGAGCAGATCAGTGGCCTTAGGAGAAAACCTTTTGCAACATACACTAAAGGGAGCCCTTATCTGAGAGAAAAATACTTTAATGAACAGCAACAACTCAGAGAGCCATGATATGAATAATTAAAAATAAATAAGTTAATTTTAACGTGGCTTAGTAGTTCTGATTGATCTTTCAGAGCTTCTGTTGACAATACATCAAGAATCAATTTAAAATCCAGTTTAAAACAAAGTTTATAATCCTCATTTAATAGATTTTGATATCTCCGATAGTACACTTATATAAGAATGATTAAAATATGCCTCATCTCTGCATAATCAGTAAAACTTCTCTTTAAAATAGGTTAGATTCAAGTCTCCTTCACAGACTTAACAGTGCTATCTACAGAATTCTCAATGGACCATCTGACATTATTTATATACATAGGTTCATTAGACATTTCTTACTTTATCCCATTAGCACTGATGTCATCAAATCAAATCAAATGTTCACCATTTAACAATTTATTAAATATAAATATGTATACATATATATCTCAAAATTCTAGGAAAGGTGGAACAAAAAGTGTTAAGAAAATTATTTTAAAAATATGTATATGTGTATATTTAAGATGATGACAACGTTCTATAATGATTGAATTTAAAAGAGAGGGAGAATCAATTATTGAAATCAGATAAATAAAATAGAATAAAAACCTCTATTAGCCTTATGTTAAAGCAATTTATTTTAATATTATGATATTGAATTTTATATGCTTTTATTTTATTTTCAAATATTAGCAAAATGGCTAACTTTTGGAATTGTTAATTCCCTTTAAGAGTTTATGAATCATTTATACACATATATTTTGTTCCTACTGTGAAACATTTTGAACTTATTTATAATTTTTAGTTAATATTCACTTTTGTCACCATTATAAAATATTACAATAATATAGTCCATATTGCAGATGGACTGTATACAGATGTTTATAAATGTTAAGATGCATGACAGCTTTCTCTATTTTAAAAATTTTGTTATCTTCAAGAAAATTTTACAATTTATATAGCAAAAGAAATTTAAGAGTTCAACTTTCATAAATTAAAGTTTCTTTGAAACCTTTATGTTTTTGGTAAATTTCCACCTGATGATAACCCTTAACAAAAAATACATATGTGTTCTTGAAACATGCTAATCATAGCACTCACTATATATCATTGAAATAAACAATAACTTAATAAACTTATAGACATTTGGGGATCATCATTTAATCAACAATCTCTTTTGATTGAGCCGAAGGTACAGAGATTCCCCATATACCCATATGCCACATACGTGCAGTGTCTCCCTCTAACAAAATCCTACACCAGAGTGGTAGATTTGTAATAATCAACAAACCTATACTGACACAGCAGGGTCACCCAAAGTCCAGAGTTTACATTAGGATTCCAGGTTGGTGTTGTAAATTCCATGGATTTGGGCAAAGGTGTACTAATGTGTATCCACGATTGTAGCATCATACAGAGTACTTTCCCTGCACTTAAAGCCCTCTGTGCTCTGCCTACTCTCTCCCCCTTAACTTCTGGCCATCATCGACCTTTTTATTGTCTCCATAGTTTTGCCTTTCCCATAATGTCTTATAGTTAGGATTTTACAGTACGTAGTCTTTTCAGACTGGCTTTTCTCACTTAATTATTTGTATTTAAGGTCCCTTCACTTCTCTTTACAGCTTCATGAAAGCTTATTTCTTTTTAGTATTTAACACCATTTCGTTGTCTGGATATACCACAGTTTGTTCATCCATTCACCTACTGAAGAGCATCTTGGTTGCTCCCAAATTTTGACAATTATAAATAAATGTGCTAGAAATATCTGTGTGCAGATTTTTGTGTGCACAAAAGTTTTCTGCTCATTTGGGTAAATATAAAGGAACACAATTGCTGGATCATATGGTAAGAATATGTTTGGTTTTATAAGAAACTGAAAGATTTTCTTCCAAAGTGGCTGCACCATCTTGTATTCCCATGCCCAGTGAACGAGATTTCCGGCTGTTCCACATCCTCACCGGCATTAGGTGGTGTCTTGGATTTTGACCATTCTCACAGGCGAGTTTAGGTGCTTTGCCCACTTGATAATTGAGTTATTTGTTTTATAATTGTTGGAGTTTAAGAGATCTCCGTATATTTTGGATAACAGCCCTTAATCAGTTGTATCTTTTCCAAATATGTTCTATATTTTCTCCCAATGTAAGGATTGTATTCTCATTCATTTGATAGTGTCTTTCTCAGACAGAAGTTGTTAATTTTTATGAAATCCAGCCTACCAATTATTTCTTTCATGTATCTTGCCTTTGGTATTATATCTATTTCTTAGTTTGCTGATGTTTTTTTTTTTTTTTTTGAATCATGAAAAGCGTTGGAACAAGTATCTTTCGAAGTTAAGGATGAAGACATTAAATTGATTTGAATCTACAAGTTCTCCAAAATTCTTCAAGATTCTCCAGGAGTATCTGTCCTTCACTTTGAAGAAAAATTGGCTAGAGTTGCCCACTATGGCAGACCAAGGAGAGAGGGGAAATGCTGGAAAGTTGAATTTCCATGACTTGGTAGAGTAAGGATGTAATTAGTTTTCTCTTAACTAAGTAGACTTTGCAGAAGAGAGCCAAGCTTAAGTCATCCTAAAAAGTTTTCTTCATGTGTTGGTATCTTGGGAGGTAAGTTGATCTCAGCAGACAGGGAATATTGTTTTTTTCTGATGCAATTGCTGAGGGGGATAAATCCCAAACCGTCTGGCAAAACTGGATGAACTGCACTTGGAAGAACACTTCAAGACCCTCCGTGAGAAAGCTCTAGCATTCAGCCATCTGTCACCCACAGAAGGCAGAAGTCAGATTCAGCAACATTAATCTTTTAATAATCTGTCATTTTCTTTTAACCCATTCTCATTCCCTTCTCTGACTACTGAGAAGCCAGAAAGCAGATCAAGTGGGATAGGTAAACTGGAGCTTTTGGGAAAAAAAAAAAGCTAAGTGCCCTTCATTCCCACTGAGGTGTCATGCAAGCCTGAGCCTGGGGGAGAAATAGACATTGAGTGGGGTATGACACGTCCTTGTGATCTCAATTGTACAAAACAATTTAATGCCTAGTAACTAGACTATTTTAATATCTGAAAGGAAAAGAAAGTTACAAGTTACATCAGAGATACTGCTATATGGTGAGGGTGGGAGATCCAGCAAAACATGTCTGGAACTGTGACTTAAAGAAAGCTGTCTCCTCTTTGTACCCCATGGGTCACACCCCATTCAATATCACTGTTTTGTAGGTATTCTACTTAATTATTTATTCATGTCAAAATATTGAATTTGTTAAATGGTGCTGACATCTTTCAGACATGTTGATTTCAGAGATACATCAGATTTGTACCCTGTACATATAGGAGATGCAGTTTAGTGGGGGAGACATGATAAGCACAAGACATGATATACCCTATGACACACTTGGAGAAACTACAAAGGGTTCTGGTGGTTTTTAGAATTCCTATGGTGTTCTTTTCCTTTCAAATCATCTTTTACATATGAAAAGGAATAAACATCTACACTATCAAAGGAAATCTTGTAAATCAAGGAGAAAAAAGAGAAAAATACAAGATAAAAATTATCAAGGCATAAGTCATTTTCAATTGGCAGAGGAAACCTGGATGGCTATGAAAAATAAGAAGATATTTATGTACATACTCATCACTCGTAGGAGAAATAATAATTAAAACAGCAGTGAGATAGCTATTTGTATTCGGTAGACGAGGGAAGTTTCAAAGCTAGATAACACCAAATATTGGTGATGACATACAATAATGGGAACCTTCACACAATGTCTTTGTAACAAAATATTTTCCAGAGCTAAGTTTGGGCCCAAATCACCAACCAGGATAACTTTCTAAAATTACTCTTATTTCCTTAATTCTTAATGGCATTCAGGAATCTCAATTTGTGAGTGACCCCAAGTGACTTACATGTGCTTCAAGGACTGGGAGTCATTCATTTTCTTTAGCCATAGGATAAAGGATAGAATTAAGCATGGAACAGATAAAATGAGACTGGAAAAGAAAAATAAAACACTGTGTATAATTAGTTTATTTAAAAAATAAAGCATCTGGAATTAGAAAAGGGGGTAATGCACAATAGTGTTCGCCAACTGTTTATGAATATTCTCAGTCATCATTCCCTTCCTGTTTTCTACAGTTATTCTGAGGCACTTAAGTCTATTTATAATCTGTATGAGTAATATTATGACGTTTGTCTTTAGGCATATATGTATTCAAATATCTTCATTATAATTTTTTAAAACTCCAATAATTTATTTAAATCCCTGAACATTTGCATTCATAATCTTTAACATTTTTCTAACAATATATCTGAAGTGACATAATTGCTATTTCTATGTGTATTATTTTCTCCAAAGACAGTAAATACTTTAAGAGCATAAAATTATTCCTGTTGCATTAAGATAAAGATGATAAAAATCTAACTTTTCCAAATAGAGGCTCTTGATATTTGCTTTCTCTGATCTCTCATTATCTTGATAGTGTGAAGTCAATATCCATTCTAGAGCATTCAAGAAATAGTCTATTTTTTTTTTACTTTCTCTCTGTTGAGACTTTAGAAATAAAGGACATTTTATTTTCAATTTTTCTGAGTTCTTTCAGTCATCTCATTGAATATATTTTTGAATTGTTCCTGATTTAGTAATGCATTCTGTTTTTGTGTTGAAATAAGTAATTTTGGTATGTGAAAAAATTCCATTTCTGGTAAAATGGTCCAATAACAGACATGTTTAGATGTATTATTTAGCTGTATATCATGCCAGCAGGGAGTCTTAAAAATACCTACAGAAGATAAAAGTCAAGGAGGACACAGAAATGGATCTTAACCACGAAACTGTTCTTTAGCAGCCTTCATATTTTCTGACATTGTTTTTAAGACCGATTTGTGTCTTAGGCACTGTGATTTTACAGAAAATAAAATCAATAAATAACTCAAAAAAGTTTTGCAGCTCAATAAATTTAGTTTCCTATCTTCCTGCCCTCGTTCTTCATTAAACTGCTTAAGCAACCATGTATTTTTCTATTCCCTCCCCAACTTCCACATTTGATCAGTCTGCAAGGGCTGTTTTGTTGTGCTGGTGGATGAAGAATAATCATTGGGATTGTTTAAAAGTAGCTCACAAGTGGGGCTCTGGAAGGTATGTGGGTCTTTGGATCAGGAGATAATAGGTTTACAGTTTGATTTTGCTATTTACCATGCTTGTGCCTTTGACCGATGTGATGTATTTTTCAGAACTTCAGTTTTCTTGTCTGCATGGAAAAAATAACACATGAATCCAAGGTGATTTGTATATAAAATGAAAGCACATATTATACAAACTCTACAACGCTATTCAGATATAAAGCCTTATTTATCACCCAGTAAATTATCACACAGGTTGTCAAGACAGATACCTAGGAGTCTTCATTTTCAGTGAGCGTCCGCTTCCGTCCAGGCACAAGTCTGCGCTCACATGCTCACGTCAGCAGCTTGCATTCCACAGCTGCCTGACACAGTGCTCCTCCATTTCCCTCTTTCTCTCTGCCCCTCCGTAAATGCAGAAGACAACGTCAATGAGAATATGAACTTATTATACAAAGGACTCCCTAGAGAAAGAAAGAAAGAGCAACAGGGGGAGCAAGAGAGAAAAAAGAGAAAGAGAGAGCTTGGAGTTTAGAAGTTAAATTTGTTTTTAGGTGAGGAAAGTACTAAACAATTAAAGTGTTTTATTAACTTCTTTTGTTAAACTATTTTTACTAAATTATAACACAAATATCATAGGATACACATGTGTGTATATGCATATCAGTGATACTCTATATATGATTGTTTCCTAAAGCAGGGAATTTAGAAATACATCAAAATCGTATCTTTTTACAGAAGTAAAATATGAAAGAACTCAAAACATTGTTCTGTTAAGGATAAATCGCTTATAAAAACATCATAATAGAAGATATGAATTGTAAATATTATTCTTCCACTCACTTGCTCTATGCGTTCTATGATTTGGGGCATTTGTTTGCCTTCTTGGTCTCAGATTAGGAAAAGTGGAGACATTAATCATTAGAAAGTAACACTTTAGTATAAAACTCTGTATTTTCTTTTCTGATAATTATGAATGGGAAGGAAAGATTAATATGGAGGTGGGGATTCTAAGAGAGTGGATTTTAAATGTTCTCACCACCAAAAAATGGTAAGTTTGTTAAGTAAAGTATATGTCAATTAGCTCAATGTAGCAATTCCACAATGTATACATATTTCAAAATATGTTGTACACTATAAATATATACAATTTTATATGCTAAGAAAATTAATTGATTAATTTTTTAAAATAAGCTTGAAAAATATTGAAGTGGGTGGAGGAGTGCTACCATTGCTTTTTTTATTGGCCTTTATTTTATTATTATTATTTTTTACTGAGCCTTAGTATTATAGAAATTGATACTTTATTTTTTAGAGCAGTTTTAGGTTCACAGCAAAACTGAACAGAAAGTGTAGAAAGGCTAATAATTTGTGGAGAGTTTTTTTTTTTTTTAAATCTTTGGATTGGTGACTTTCACCATTCTAGACAATCTTACGCTTATTTTTAAATTTTGTTTTTGCATCTTCCATTATACTCTTTCTGGAACCTAGATTAATGCATATTAGATCTTTCTTTCCATACTTAATTTCTTTTATAGTTGATTTTTTGACACTGAGGTACATTCTAGGTCACTTCTACAGATTTAACTTTATGTTAATTAACTTCTTTAAATGAACATAATTAGCTGTTGATATCATCTAACATTTACTAGGCTTTTAAAATTTGTTTTAGTATATATGTTTATATAACTGGTTTCTAGAAGCTCTATGTAGTACTTTTCAAAACTGCCTGGTCAATTTTGACAATCTCTTCCTCTTTAATAATGAATTTTATATTCTTTTACTTTTTTAAAAAGATAAAATTTAAATATTATGTTTACTGTACAGCAAAATTTTAATATTGTCACAATTTTCAGGAGGCCTGATTTTTTTTAACTGTTGTGTTTACTCATGGTACATTGTGTTCTCCTATGTTTTTAATGTGAACTAATAATCTTTGGAAATTTATGTATGGGAATTATTTGGGGCCTATATTTAGAGTACATTCATCAAGGAACTGTTGTTTTTGGCTTAGTTTTGCTAGGTGGGAGGATACATATTTAAGCCTAGATTGCTCTGAGATATGGTAGGTCTCCCTTTCCACTGGGGACACGTTATAAGATCCCCAGTGGATTCCTGAAACTTCAACCAGTACCAAACCCTATACATACAATGTTTATTCTATGTGATAACAGAGAGGGCTAGTGGGCATGTAGCTTACACAGTGTAGATACCCTGGAAAAGGGTGATGATTCACATTTCAGACAAGTGATGGTGTAAGATTTTATCACACCACTCAGAATGGTGTGCAATTTAAAACTCATGAATTGTTTATTTTTGAAATTTTCCATTTGATATTTTCAGAGGGCAGTTGACTACAAGTAATTGAAACCGCAGAAAGCATAACTGCTGGTAGGGGTGGGGGGCATGCATTGTGAATCAGTTCTAAACAACTCAAGTGCCCAACAATATGTGAATGGATTAATAAAAGGTGGTATATGTATACCGTGGAGTTCTACTCAGCCACAGAAAACAATGGTGAACTAGCACCTCCTATATTATCCTGGATAGAGCTGGAGCCGATTCTACTAAATGAAGTATCACAATAGAAAAACAAGCACCACACGTACTCACAATCAAATTGGTATTAACTGATCAACACTTATGTGCACATATAGTAGTAACATTCATCGGGTGTCCGGCAGGTTTGGGGGGAGAGGGGATGGGTATATTCACACGTAATGGGTGCAGTGCACACCATCTGGGGGATGGACATGCTTGAAGCTATGACTCAGGTGGGGCAAGGACAGTATCTGTAACCTAAACATTTGTACCCCCATAATATGCTGAAATAAAATAAATAAATAAATAAATAAAATAAACTCACAGAAGGGCATTGTTGTGGTAGGAAGTCTCAAGGGATACATTTGTTAATTCTGGCTCTATGCAGAACTAAAGGTAAGGCAGGAAGTTAGCTTACTCTGTTTTGTATTTTTTTTTAATATGAGTTTGTTTCTTGTTAATCCATTGATAATACACACTTTCTGTGGTCCTACCTTTATACAGGTATCTGTAATCTCACTTTCCACTTGCAGGGAAAGAGGCTCTGCACGAAGCACAATTTTCTTGGTTGGTTTATTTCGTTTTGTTTTTGTTTTTTTGTTTCCTATTACCACCATGAATTAGCACATGTCCAGTAAATACCAAATCCAACGCACCAGAATGGACTGATGACCCCACTTTAATGCTGGCTTCAACAATTATTTACCTCTTTGAATTTACATAGTAATTTCTTGTCTGTGATGATTTGCCTCAGTTTCCCACCACTCATTTGTGGCTTTCTGTTCTTCTGAACCAGTAGTGTATCTCCAACATCCCGTTGTGGAAATACACCAAGGTTACTATTGGTTGGATAAAGACAGATAGTTATTTCAAAGGCTTTAAGGAGAAACTCAAATTAGAAAAGCAGATCATGGGAAGAAAATGCATCCTCTCAAGTTTTAGTAGCTGTCTTTTAAACACACACACCCCTGTTTTACCAGTTTGTCTCTAGTTTCTTTTTTCTCTGTATCAGTGTAAATGTTAAATGCTATTTATTATTCATTTTTTGAAGCAAACTACTCCACTGTCTTTGTTCTACTTGATTTTCCTTGATTATGTTTTCTTCTTTAATATCTTCATATATGTTTGTGATGACATTGAATTTATGTAAACCTTTCTGCATAAATATCATGTATTATATTCATTGCCTCCAGAAACATAATATATTTTTCATGCTAATTTCATTAACGTCATCTTTATTGTACTTCCCCCTTATATACATTTGTGTGTATATCCAAACAAAGTTATGGGCAATGTAAATTTATATGAGGAGATTCAAATCAATTTATATGAGGAGATTCAATTAGACTTGAAAAGCAATTTATTTTAATTTGCATACTATAAATGGTCATGATCACATATGCATGTGTGCATATTTTTGTATAAATGTATCATGGAAATTGTTCCAAATCTATTCCCTTTGTTAATGTGTGAAATAAACCTACCCATTTAGTATAGACTTTTAAAAATATACACATTCCACATTAAATGTCTTGTTTATTAACAGACATTTCCCAAAAATTTAACTACTTTGCTTCTAAAAAGAAATATCTTTCCAATATACATATCAAGTTAACTTTCTTGGTAAGGATTTTTTTAAAATATGCTTTAACACACCAGAACAGCATGAGGAGTAAAAAGTTAACAAGGTGGTTAGCTAAACTATAATCCTACTCAAAATGGAAGGATTATTTAAAAGTAATATAAAATATCATTTTCCAGGTTCATATGGATTTTCATGAAAATGAAGCGCCTTAGGCGAAGAATGTTCCCTTTGCCTTCAGAAAGTCAGACACCAAAGGAAGACACCATTTGCATATAAATGCATGACAACTCCCATCAGTGAAAAATTTATGAATTTAGCTAAAATGAAAACACTTCTACAGTGTTTTCTACAGAAAAGTCTCTTTTCTGTAGCTGTCTGTAAAGTCGGAATGAATTTGACTTAGCTTTAGAAACTACAGGTAGGAAATAGTGGATGCTATTTGGTATGTGGCTTTCCTGTTCTCAAATCTCTGTTATTGTTTGGCAAATGAGTAAAAAAAAAAAAAAAAATCTAAAAATATTGCAGTCTATTGCCTATATTTTATTTATGATCTAAGGCTGAACTTATTTCAATTATTAAATTGAAATAATTAAACCAATATTACATTTTTTTCCAAATGACATTCAGTTATTCCAACACAATTAATTACAAAGTGCATACTGTTCCTTAAATCTTCACACACATTTAAATCAATATCTGAATTATAAAAACTCTGTTGCATATATATGCATATCTAGTACAAGGTAGTGCTCACTCTTTTAGGTATAAAACTTTATAAACCATTTTAATCCCTTTGAGGGCAAATTTCCTTCCTTTCTTTACTCTTCCCTTTCTGAGGCATTCTATTTTTTTTTTAATTTAAAAATATTAAGGGGGCATAAATGTTTTTGTTACATAGATACGATGTACAAAGATTAAATCAGGGTTTTGGGTGTACTATCCATCAAATATAGCCCTTACAGGCAAGCTCAATTTCTGCAGAGGTATTTGTGGGAGTTCCAGTGATTCTCTGCATCAAGCAGGAAATGGCTTGATGGTAACTTTCTGCCTGCACCACTGTCCTTGTGGGCTCACACGCAGCACCTGTGGAAGCTGGGCCACCTGTGCTTAGTGGAGAGGGCCCCAAAGCAGAGGGGCAGTGCAGCAAGTCCATCATACTGTGGGTTTAAGACCAAAAATGTGATGAGGCGGTCTTAGAGAACATACTTTGTGTAAATCCAGATTCTAGATTTAGCTTCAACAATCTCAGACACTTTCAACAATGAAAAAGTATCTTGTCATTTTCTTTTGGGGAATATAAGTGCTCTCCGTGGTCATAGGAATTTATAATTTCAACAGCAGGTGCTGCAAAACAGAGATTGAACTGTTCTGTCTTCTAAACGGTTCTCAGTGAGAAAAGTGAAAATGAAGTAGTTTCAACCTAACATGGGTTTCACATGTAAATATGTAAGAAGAGAAGTAGATATAGATTGAATAGAAATATATAAAGATGAACTTTGTAGAAATAAACAGTATTGGAATGCAAAACAATTATTGAGGGAGTTCCCAGATCTGAGCATAGTAAATTATATGCTTTGCAAAATCCCTTTCAGTCTCATAGATTTGACTAGCCTTGACTTGACATAGATCTGACTAGACTTATACATTCACATAAATGTGAATAATTTTGAGATGAAATTTTTAATCCTAGGGGATGGCTTCCATGACTATTTCACTCACTTTTCAGATTGAATCCCAATGCCACAACATATTCATTATGTGGATGTGGACCGAGGCTGAAAAAAACCCTAGTGATTCCATTCCACGGTATGTTGATTGAGAACAAAAGCATCAGCCTCTTACTGTTTTAATATAATTACAAAAGATAACCCATTTAAGAAGTTTAGAGAATGTCTGCCTCATATGTACTTAACAAGTGAGCTATTATTATTACTAAGTATATTATCCACATTCATGACTAGAAGCATGGGGTCAATCATTCACATAAATTCAGAATTTGCAATTGTCAGAAGCCCATATGGTATGACTATTTGCTTTGATTTTGAATTTTTTTGTGTGATGTTAGATTTTTAGGCCTAAGCTTCCGAATTATACAAGTTTCAGATGTCTGATAACTATATGAAGTAAAATTAAGTGGGTTAAAAATCTATTGTATTTTTTCTAAGCATGTCATATATTTTCATGGCTTTGGGAGACAGGAAAAGGAAACAGAAAGTTTTCCAGTACCCTTGTATCCCAATCTTGCAAAAATTCACACTTAAATGGCAAAAAGAGAAGAGAGGAAAGGCAGAAGGAGCTCTGAAATATCGATTTCATCATTTCAAAACGAGCACACTCTGAAATTAATGTTTTCTCCAAATAAATGCTGGAGGACCTCTCTTCTTTGCTTAGAGCAAACATTTCTTCCTTATGTGTTTGCTACAATGAAATAATTTATCATCCTACAGAGAATAGGAGCTAAAACATACTAGACTAATAACAGGGTTATAAGCTAAAATATATAAATAGAACATCTTTGATAAAAGAAATAAAGAAAAGTAAATTTTATGCCAACAAATACCAACCTGAATAAAAGATTCATTCAAGAAAAGATATAGCAATTGAGACTGTAGATCCCTTTGAATATCACTTGAGAGAATATCTGGGTTATATTCCATTTCTCTTTGAAGCTTTCCTTCCAGGCAAGTACTAGATGGATTATACATTAGAAAAGATTCTGTCTGAATCATTTCCAGATGTCATTACATAGATAATTTCTTATGAGTCTTTACTGTAGCAACCTGTAGTTTGAATCCATGATGAAATCTGAGAGGGTTGTTTTATTATTTCTGAGTGAAACAAAATATAATGTAAATTCATTGTTGATGGCAGGTTAAGTTTTTATTTTTATTTTTTTTACTAGCTTTCAAACATCCTATTTTGTAAGTTGTAAAATAAATATTTAATAGGTTGGCACATGCATAACTAAACTAATAAAATATCCTAGATAAAGCATCACTTGCAAAAGAAATCTATATTTGTTGCCTGGAAAGTGACAAAGCCAAATGGTACTGATTCTGGCATCATGCACTGTGGCCTGGTCCGTCTGTTTGAGACTTGATGCAGGATCAATATACTCTTTGCCTGGAGAAGTCCCAGAAATTCCTTGGATTGAGATGCAGGGTCTCTAGATGACTGCGATCAAAGAATAATCAAGGTCTTTTGTAGAAGTCTTATTTTCCAACACAGAGTAGAAAGAAAGTTTTTAGTTCATGAAGGTCTTTCTAATCAAACTTTGATTTTCATTTTTTTGTTTTAGTTCTCGAAATTCTATTATATGACATTTTTATGAATTTTATCTTTTGAGACAACCAGCTGAGTTTAAGTAAAGGGCATTTTTACACATTAGTTTAAAATCTGGCACTAGTACAATAAGACTTGTCTTAAATCATCAATAAATATTTATGATAGAATATTACAATGCAGTTTGAAAACTGTTTTATGACCTCTGCTTTGCAAAGCAGGTGGCATTATATGATTTAAATAACTGTCAACAATTTTACAGATTTTGAGATTGTTTCAGATGCATCTAAATGTGTTGATAGAAACTTTATTTCTTGACTAAAGATAAAAACTCTTAGATCTGTATTGCAATACCAAGACAGTTTTCAAATACTAAAGATATTATTCTGCTTTAATAATTTCATGTCCATCAGTGTAATGTCCTAGGAATCTGAAGCATAGATTGTTCTTCAATTAAAATAAATTCACATAAAACAAAGGACTTTGCTTTTTTCCATCAAACATAGATTAAGAGCTTGTAGAGGATAAAAGAAAATGGTCCTCACTGTATGATGGGATGTGGTCATGGAGTGAAAATCTTAATAAATTTTATTTTCCTTCTGATCTAAGTTGTTAATAAGGTGACTTTGGGGAATTATAAAGACAGTAGCTTCCTGAGGCCCTTTGCTGTGTATTTGTCCTTCAGAGACATTTTTCCTTCCTGACACAATTTTTATTCTTTATATCATGATGCTTAGTCAAGAGAATATAGTGTTTTGATAATGAGGTCAAAAGAAATTGCTGGAAAGTAAATTTTGTGGAGGGAATATGATACAATTATCTCATATATTATATGAATTGTCAGTTTTATGTAATAATAAAAGATAACCTAAATTAAATGAAGAATTTGACCATTACACAGATATACAAATATGTACATTATAAAATATAGGTTTATATTATAGGTCACATGATGTTTTATTTATATATGTGTATATATAATTATATATATGTATATATATAAAATGAGGTCACCTGTTTAATTGTTCACACGTTACACCTTCCGTCTACACTGGCCGCGCCATTACAAAGGCATGATGAAATGATGCCTACAATGTATGTTTTCCTTCTAGGCAGTGGGGAAGGATTGGATGTAATTAAATAAGTGACTTGTGTTAAGGGAAAAATTGTTCAATGATCCTTATCAAAACATGGTAAGGGAGACTTTATTAAGGACCACTGTAACAGGTGTAGGGCCGCCGTAATGGCATTTTGTGGGGGACAGCGACTACATCATGGGCCAGTGGGAATTTATGGCAAACAGCAAGCTGGAGGTCAGTGAGTGAACAGTTAGTAAGAGGAAATATCAGGGTGGGGGTTCTAGTTAAACCGACATACCGGGATATTTAAGTGTTGAAGTGTGAATTCTATCCTGTGGAAGGCATTTGGCAGAAAAACAAAAACTTCTCTCTAATGGTTCCTGCGTCACAGACCCTTCTCCACACTAACCACTGTTAAATGGAAAAATTATTCTAATGATGGTGAGGAAAACTCTATTTAAGACTATTGCAACGAGGCTCATGACTATTGCAACAGAAGAGAGCCCTTGTGCTCAATGCTGAATAAACTAAAGACAGTTAGGGATTTATAAAACCCTCACACAGAGCGAGAGGGCCAATGGCTGGAGAATTTACTAAGAGGAGACATCAGGAGGAAGGGGATTCTTGCTAAATTGTCCTAACCAAATTCTTGCTAAAGGCAGACCAAGGACTTATACATTAAAGGTGGGGGATGAGGAATTTTATAAGATATGCTTGGTGATCAGATACCAAGAGTCAAGGGAAGCTTTAGCAAGATTCTTTGTTAAGGATGAGCTGGGCAGTTTAAAGAGCAGATGGGACCAAGTCTGCAGCCCCGTGGAGAAGTGTGCTCAGAGGGGCCTGACTAACGTGAGGTCAAGGAGACAGTGTTTGTCACCACTCACTTATATTAATATTTAAGAGTTAGTGATAGTTTATCATCGTATATTGATATATCAGAATAATGCAACCATAGAGCTGTAAGAAACCTTACATGTTCTTTTTGCCAACATCTGTATTTTATAGACTTGAATTAGCAGATAATCAAACTTACAACTTAGTGTCAGAGTACAGGATACAACCAAATTTCTCTGACACTCTACTCACATTTTCTTTCTTTTTTCTTTTTTTATTTCAGCATATTATGGGGGTACAAATGTTAAGGTT
>VBSM01002912.1:6729670-6744013 GCA_008086735.1 Cheirogaleus medius
AAGAAGACAGACTAATGGCCAATAAACATATGAAAAAATGCTCAACATCTCTAAACAGGGAAATGCAAATCAAAACTGCAATGAGATATCACATTTTCTTTTTTGCTTAATAAATGTTTTTGTTTTTCTCATGTGTAGATATATTGTCATTTTTCAAATAGGACAAAATTTCCTTTCCAAACAGGGAATATATTTTAATAGCATTTATTCTGTCATGCAATAATGAAACATACTATTTTCTTCGATATCAAATGAGATCAGTAAACTGTTGACTGACTGGGAAGAAAGTTCTTTTGAAGTAGATATTAAATGAAGAATGAAGCACTCCTAGAAATTAAGATCAAAATCTTGTAACTAAGATTCTGCTTTGCCTATGTAGATATGCTCTTAGGTCACATAGTGTATTTAAACACAAGGAGAAGGGAAAGAAGGAGGAAGAAGAGAAAGAGGAGGAGGAGGGAGAAAAAAGAAAAAATTTGGAGGGTAGTGACAGGCGTAGAGGAGCGAGGAAGAAGAGGGTAAGGGAATAAAATGGAGGAGAAGAAAATTTGCTCTTTTAGATGGATTATCTAAATGCAAATGTCCTTCAGCTTTAAGCCTTCATGCCAAAGTAATATGTTAGCGAGAAAATTTAATAAAGTATTTCTTTGGAATCTGTCCATTTTAATTTACTACCCAATATACCTCTTTACAAGTGTCACAATGCATTATTCTTTATATAATGTAGTGTACAAGTTATTCACAGCAAGTTAATACATGTATTTTGGAGCTGATTCCAACAATCCTATATTAAAGATCAAAGGAGAAGATGTTTTATGATCAAAGCATATTTCAGTAAACATATGTTTAATTAGTTCCTCTGTTGATACAGTGGAAAGAACACTTAAATCATTCTATTTTCCCTGCCCAAAGAAAATTAAATTTTGCTAATGATAAAAATATATTTTTAGACAAAATATTAACTGTATTCATATAAAATGCTTCTTCCAACATTCTACTTGCGTATTTGCTCCATTGAATTATTTCTAATCAGTTTGTTTATTAAAACTGAATGCCACAGAGGATTGTGTGTGAAGCAATATGTTTGTTGTTGCTGTTGTTAGCAGTGGGAATAAAAATTACAGGGTAAATTTTATTGATAAAAATAATTACATTTTCTTTCAAAAGTGTTAGGGTTGAAGTGAGGGTTTGCAGATTTTTATCATTTAGAAGACCTTCCCAGTGCCCTATTTCCCCATTTGGGAAAGGGGAATGTAAAAAGAAGAAAATTTTGATAAAATGCTAACCTCAGATTAAAGAGGCAATTCAATTACCAGTATGTTATTTTAGAAATAGCCTTAAAATTTGGTAAAAGCCTGGACACCGAAGGTAGTATAAGTCTTCCATTTGAAATAACACTGAACCCAAAAGGAGCCACTTCTTGCATGAACATAAGGTATTTTGTGAGTTTCACTTAGAATGCTTTCTGTAGATAAGAAAGAACAAGCAAACAATACTTTTAGCATCTCTATGTGTTTGCCATAAATGCTAGTCAAGCACACAAGTGCTGTTAGCGTTTTCCTATTTCTTCCCTGGGGTTAAAGAAGGGCCTGGGTATTCCGTCCTCAGGCCTTTTCCTCTCCCCTGGGACCTTTCTTAACAACTTTTATTGATTTGTGCCTCTTCTTGCACGATCCCTTAACTTTGCTCACTACTGACTCCTGTCTTTCAGCAAGCAAACTGAAGTCAAACTTAAGTCTCGTCTCAAACGCCGCTCTTCAAACTTCACCCACTTCTAACGATATTGTCCCTCTGCATTTCTCAATGTATAGAGGCCTCAGGAACAGTAAAATAAAAGTATTAATCGGGAACAGAAAAACTTTAAAAGTAACAAAGAATGAATGACTTGAAGAAATTCCCTTTTCCCTCCCCGCAAGACACGGAAGCAGACATTGAAGAGAGCAGGGATCAGCAACGCAGAAGACAAAGAAAAGATCAAAAGGGCAGAAAAGACTTCAATAAATTCGATGAAGAAGTTTTTCTCTGTGACTTTCATTTTTCATATTGTGCTAAAAATCAAATTTGTTCTTTCCTAGTAATAAATATTTATTTTTCTTCTTTTTAAAATATATTTCCCATTTTAAAGTGATGGTAAAACATGTTGATACAACTCATATCAAACATTAGAAATTAACAATTAAACCAGTATTTTCTTTTCTTAAATTTTGCATATTTAACAGGATTGGGGCTGAATATTAATTTTATGTGAGACGTCTTTATATCTCTTTTGATGCCTAATACCTTTTGCCTACAGTTTCCATGGAAAGTAAAATCTAAAATAAAAACAAGGCACTAATAAGCTTTAATAAGGTTGATATTTATACAGTAGAATCTATGTATACAAAGTATCTCTAAATTCCTTTTATTTTCTACAATAAATATCATCTTGCTCACAAACCTCCATTTCCACCACTAGAAGGAAAACAAAAACCTAGAGGATTAAATACATCATTATTTTATTATTTTCCACTTTTTGTGTGTGTGTGTGTGTGTGCTCAATCTAAATGAGTTCCTTTTGGGCAATTTATTCAGTCAAGTCAATGTTCAAACTTCCTACCCAATCTGTCCCCTGGGGTCATTTCCTGACGTGTGTGAGGACAGAGAAATAATGGTTTTTCCTCAAGGAGAGCGCCCAGCCACTTTCTCCAAGTTGCTACTGATGTCGTTGGGTTTGGCTCTTTTACCTGTGTGTGGGTCAAGCCCTTTCCTTCTGGAAACAGGGCTGGATGTTTACAGTAATGTAACCTTCAGTCTATTCTCTGGGCAGAGCTGGAGTTCCCAGGGAGCTTGGCTTTATCTCTGGCTTGACTTGGCACCAGACAGACTCTCACTGGCCTGAAGAGACCCTGATGTCCGACTGCAAATACTATAGATCTCTGGCTTGGCTTGGTGAGCCTCCCAGCAGCACTTAGGTAAAGGATCCTTTAACCACTTGATGATGGGACATCTCTGATATCTCAGCAGCCAGATCAGCTCTTTTTACAAGGTCTCTCCCAGCACACAAGGCTTCTGTCATCCTTCAGTCAGTCACCAGTGAGCAAGAGAAACCGAGGGGCGTTGTCCTGGTCCTTCTGAGGAGACACTTCTCTCTGCTGTTTCTGATCTCTCCTGCACCACCTTGGAGCCATGGGGAAGTAGGAAATCGGTGCAGGTATTTCTGCAGCCTTTCTCCACTGCCCTGTTTCAGTATCCAAACCAGACGTATGCTGATTACACTGGATCCTTGCCCATCCTCTTTCCCCGCTCCAGTCTTCAGCACTGTGCTCTGTAAGGACCTCTTTCTTTCTTCACAGACAGATAGAAAGTGGTGTTGTCATGCGTTGAGTTCTTTCTACTTTTAGACTTTATATTCAGACACTGGGATATTGGTCCTGATAAGTAAAGGGCTTTGTCATTTAATACAAGCAGATTTCAAAACTATTGCCACAGAATTATTTCAAGATTTTTAAAATATTTAATCACTGCAAAATTATTTTCTGTACAAGACTTGAGATGAGGGTCAATTTTTGTATTATTAGATATGATTGCTGGATTTTCCAGCAGCACGTATTAACTAACCCATTCTTTTCTCACTGACTAACAACAGTTTTGAATATTAACTTTCCGTTTATACCAGATTCTCTTTCTGGATGCTTTATTCTGCTACGCTCATTTGTTTATCTACCCCTAAGTCATTACCATATTGATTACATTATAAATTCCTTATATATCATTTAATGTGGGAAGGCAACTTCTTAGTGATCTTTTTTATTGATAATATTCTTAGATATTCTAATATATTTATTACCTCTATTAATTTCAAGATCACTTTATATAAGCCCCAGAAAACTGAATTATTTAAATTCTAAAAGGAAATATGTGTAAAAATAATTAAATGTAATTTTATGTTCCACAATATCAAATTTCCCTCCCCAAGAATATTATATACTATTATACTTGTTCATTTACTATTTTGAGATTTTTTTAAACTATTATATTAAATATGTTGGTTTTAAGGTTCAATCAGTAGGCAACTTCATTTTGCCCCAAAACTGGATTTAGTAGTCTGCTCTGTGGGGCTGATATTATCCTCGCTCCTGGGAATCTAAATCTAAAGTAGGCTACATGATTTTTTTGATCACTCTTAGATAGTAGTCTTTTAGTTACTTTAGTCCCTTAGATTAATCTTATTTCAGTGTATAATAATCAAACTTGCAAATTTTATTTATACACTGTTTGAACAATTTTTACTGAGATGCTGTCATGTAACAGAGGTAGTTGTATGTCACATGTACAGTAGTTAAGAAACAAATAAAAAAATAAATAAAGTAATTCCTGCCCTCAAGGACCTTACATTCTCATGAGGAATGACATACTGTAAAAGCAGTAACAAGTCACTAATAAATATTAATATATATCAGTTGTTGGTAATGGTAAGCAGAAAAATGAAGAATATTAGGGGGGTAAGAAGAGCTGGAGTGTGTAAAATTAACCTATTCAATCTAATAAAGTGCCTTTTGATCAGACAGCGGGAGGAAGGAGAGTAGCAAGACATACTACCGTGTTTCCCCGAAAATAAGGGTCTTATATTTATTTTTCCTCAAGAAGACACCCTAGGGCTTATTTTCAGGGGATGTGTTATTTTTTTCTAAGTACGGTACAACAATCTACATTTATTCAAATATAGTTAAGTCGTCTTCTTCTAGAACATCACCATAACTCTCCAAACCCCGAATTCCATCCTGAATTTCTTGCGACTCTATTTCCTTTAGAACCATTGGCCCCAATCTCTCATGTCGAGCCATAGAGCTCTCATGGGGCAGATGAGAAGGGCTGCTCGTCTTCTTTACTGCTCCATGACGCAATGCATGGGTTGTGCAGATACGCTGCGTAGCCACGCCCATCACTAGGTCTTATTTTCAGGGTAGGGCTTCTATTGCGCAAATACTTAGAAATCCTGCTAGGGCTTATTTTATGGGTAGGTCTTATTTTCTGGGAAACACGGTGGCATATAAGGGTCTCAGGAAGGGTGCTCCGTGTACCTGAGGAATAACAGAGACCAGTGGCTCTATTAGAGGGGAAGCATTGCAGAAAGCTTTAGAGGAAGAGCTGGAGAAACAGTGAGGAGCCAGTTCATTTAGAGAAGGCCCAGCTCCCACCTGTCCAGCTCTGACCTGGACTTCTAGGAGTTGTGATAGTAATGACTCTCACAAGAAATCTATAACGATCCCCAGACCCTTTTTTTATGCCAAGAGCTTGCCTGAGTCTGTAGCTCTGCATTCCTCACCGTGGTCACTGATCCTCTTCTCCAAAACATACCCAAACTCAGAGACTGGCCAAATCTGCCTCAGTACACAACCATGTGCTTATTTACAAACGTGAGAAATGTTTGTAAACATTCAAACAATGTAGAAAAATACGAAATAAAAACAAATGCCCCCCGTCACCTGTACCCTTTTTCTTCTCAATCTCATTTCCTCAGGTTTGTTACTTTTAACTGTTGGAAGTATAAACTTTGAGACTTCTTTAAACATACAAATACAGTCATGGGTTCCATAATTGCGAATGTGCCTACTCATTGAAATGTGTTTGTAATGCTAAAATCAATACTCGTGGCAATTTCGTGATACTTGGCAAACATGCACAGAGAGGTGAAGAATTTGATTTGCCCAGCATGCCCATTTCCAGCTGAGGTCAAACAAAACAATGCTCTGCCCTCTTGTTTCAATTCTCATACTGCAAACAAGTGTGATTTTAATGGCCTGTTTGGTGCCTCATTTTTCACTCTTTTGTGCTTTCTTTTAGTGATTTCACCATTTAAAACACTCCCAAGTGTAGTTCTTAGAAACACTACAAGTGCTGTCTAGTGATTCTAAGAAAATAAGACTGTGATATGTGATGAGAAAATACATGTTGGATAAGCTTCATTAGGGCATGAGTGAAAATGCTGTTGGCTCTGAGTTCAGTGTTAATGAATCAACAATACATATTAAATAAGGTGTCTTTAAGTAGCAAACATACATAAAGCAAGGTTATATATTGACGAAAATGTGACCTTAGGCTCGTGTATTTCCCCTAGAAGCAATGGTTCGGTTTAGTATTGACTCAACCCCTGTTCATAGTTACTTTGTAGAACATAAATATAGTGAATAATAGGAATCAACTGCTTGGAGATGTTTTCATTTATTTTCTTGTACAAAAGTAGCATCATACTGCTATTACTTGAATGTTTTTATCCCCTCCAAATTTTTTTGTGTTGGAAACTTAATCCCTAATACAACAATATTGGGAGGTGGAGACTAATGGGAGGTGTTTAAGTCAAGAGGGCTCTGCCCTCACAAATGGATTAAAGCTGCTATAAAAAGGGCACAAGGGAATGGGTTTGGGCTTGCTTTCTTCTGCTTCTCTGCCATTGGAGAACGTAGTGACCCTCAGCTTTAATGCATTCCACCTTCAGTTAAAGGTGAGAACACAGAGTTCCTCTTCCTGCAGAGGATGCAACACTCAAGGCACCGTCTTAGAAGCAGAGCTTGGACCATCACCAGATGCCAAGACCTTATCTTAGACCTCTCAGCCTCCAGAACTGTGAAAAATAAATTTCTATTTTTTATAAATCACCTAGTTTCAGCTATTCTGTTACAGCAGCATAGATAGAGTAAGATAGATACTAACCATATTTTCTTGCAAAAATGCCATTTTTTACTCAACAATATATTTTAGATATCTTTGATTTCTGAAGTCCAGTTAAATTAAGAATTCTGAGGTACTTTTATACTATGGCTCAATAAAGAGAAAAGAGTAATTCTGTTGAAATAATTTTTTTATGGGAAGTCATCTTGAATAGAATGTTCTCTCCTGGTAGCTTTGAAATTCCAGAGCTGACACTAACAAATGTAGACCTATTTTATTCAACACAATAGAAAAATAGTTGAAAAAGAACTGATTGATTCCAAAATTGATCATAATCACAGAATGTGATTATGATAATCTGGTCAACAATGATTATTTCTAGCCATTTTTTCAATAATTTGTAATCTTGTGCAAGTGAGGTTGTTTTGTATTTTATGCATATTTAAACATTTTTCATTCTTTTATCTAAATCTGGGGAAACTTTTGGCAAACTGTGAGATAGTTTTGAAACTTTGCATATGATTTTTAGAATCTTAGGTCAATTTTCTATATCTAAACATGTCACTGACTGTGATTGTGATTGAACATGATTACATCTAAAACTTCAATCTTGAAAGCAGAAATTGTTTTACATTATAGCAATAAAACTACATTGAGTGGTAGAAATTATACTTAAAATGTTCCAAAAAATTCTATTTATCCAAAATAAAAAATGCAATGGAAAATGATGAAAATATAATTAAGAGGCAAAATAGGCATCATTGATCAAATATACAATATATTTTTAAAGTATAAATACTTGAGAAATATAAAGATTTTCTAAAATAATTTTTAAATTTTTAATCATCCCATATTCATGGAAACATACTTGAACAATTTCAAAATAATAGTTGTCAAGCTTTCCACTTTCAGAAAACTCGCTATGAAGCAGGACAAATTTACAGAGCATAAAAACAAGTAGAATGAAAGTCATTGGCTGAAAACTAAAAATAGAAAAATATTTAAAAATACACAAAAATGAAATGTTATAAAATCATCTCCAGGATACATAAATTCAGCCATATGAAGAGAATCAGTGACTAAAAATATGCTTGTAATTTAAGCCAAATTTTGCTTTACCCTTTAGTAACTGAATACAAATACCGTAGCTGTTTTTGCTTATTTTCTGGTAATATTCAGGTCCTTACCATATCCGTAAAAATGGCAGTTCAAGTGTCCACAGGATGAACTTTCCAAATTTTGATATGTAACCATAAAACAAAAACAAAAATAAATCTTTATTAATGGTATATGTCTGATATCATCCCTTTAAAAACGTCCTACTCATTCCAGTAGAATTAAATTTAAGCCTTAGAAAATATATCATGCCTTCAGATCCAATAACCAGGCTTATTGCACATATATTCTTTATTTCTGTTGTCTGAGATCTTGCTGCTAACCCAGAAGCTCCCATTAGATATCATTGTTTCTTTTACTCTTTTACTCTTCTGGCTTCTGCCTGACGACAGTAGAATATTAGACATATACAAAGCAACCAGTGACACCACTCTGACCAGTATTATCATTAAGATACACACTGCAATTCCCAGAATGTTCCTTTAAATTATTAGAGAGATTTAAGGAAAATGGTCTTACTTTATGAATATAAATATTTTTGAAAAATAATATTGTGATTGATATTTCTGACTAATTAAATGAAATATAAATATTAGGAATTCATGAAAAATAAATATAATCTATTCAAATATATATTACTCTAAATACCCCATATATAAAATATAAACCTCATATACTCTTCGTCACTTTTGAGTAAATCATCCGATTCATTCAAGCTTGTCTGCTCAGGATAGATAACATATAGAAAGGCAGAGCTCCCCTTTAATGGCCTCTTTACTCAAGTAAACCAAACTGACATTATGAAATAACCTACAACTAGACTACAGAAAGCTTAAGGGAAATTGAATATACTTTGCCAGTGAATCTTAGACTAGTGTTCCCATGTTATTAATAAAGCATGTTTGTTTGCCTCCTAAATTCCAGCTTGTTCCCCTATTCATCTGACTATTATTACACTCAACTCTGACGTGCTTATAAATCCTCAATCTACTGTGAAAAATATCTGTTAAAAGACAATATAGCACTGTGACTTTCTTGTATCAAGCAGAGAAAAGTCTCTTTTATGAAAAGGAAACAAATTATGGAAGAATATGAAATATGACAGGATCACACGGTAAATCTCAAAGGTCTATGGCAGTTTCAATCTTGTAAACATTTTCCTGAGAGATTTATATCTACTTTATATTTATGTCAACCTAGAAAATAATTATTTCAATAAAAAAGGAGGGGAATCATTTTACATTCAAATGTACTATTTATATTTTTTTATTTACTAGGTGATTCTGAGTTCCACTGCTTGTGAAATGATTTTGTTATAGAAAAACAACATTTATATATTTGGGTAAAATTGACACAAACCTTATGTTAGCCTTTCCACTAATCATGTATCAAATCCACCTGGCAGCCATTAGAAATGCCATCATCCTGAACTGGTCCAACATATACATTTTAATCTACTTCTAGTTAGAATAGAACTTTCCCATGAATGTGGTAATCCTTTGAAGAAAGCGATTCATCTTTAAATGGTTTCAAAGAGTTAATGTTTCAAAGAGAAAATAACTAATTTCCATGAATTTCATTGAGATGCATGGACACTGACAAGAATCAAACTCTACCTCCTGTCTAGGCTAGGGTTTCTCAACCTTGGCCCTATGGACATTTTGCATTGGCTAATTCTTTGTTAGAGGAGGTTGTCATGTGCATCGTGCACTACTGAGCAGCGTACCTGGCCTCTCTCCACTAGATACCAGTAGCTGCACTTTTCCCACAATCACACATATCTTGAGTTTGCCAAATATCTTCTGGGAGGATGAGACAAAATTATCCCTGGTTCAGAATCAATCTCCTAGACCCATCTAAACTTGTAATACAATCTGAGATGGAATTAGAACAATAATGTAAGGGCGAATGATATTTTTAAATAAATTTGAGAAAGGTATATCCTCTAAAAATATGTTTTTAAAATACACATTTTCAAATTTCAACTTGCATTTTTGTTTTCTTTAAGAGATATGAAATCATAGCAGTGGATGGCTTTATCAAACTTTTTGGTTGGTGGAAAAGTTACTAGATTACTTATAGAAGAGCTACAAGAAATTTATCTAGAACATCACTAAGCATGAACCTTCATTACAAATATTGATGCAATTGCAACTGGTGTTTTACCTGGAGAGAAGAAAGGTGACTTCTTAGAGAGATTTATCATGTAGGTTTACCATCTGGTTTCAGAAATAGTTGGTCAAACATGATTCTAAGAGGAGAAAGGAATTATTCTTTCAGTTCAGCAAGCATTGACGTGCAATTTTGTTTTATCCTAAAAGGTAGAGAAGAACAGCTGCAAAAGGATAAGATTATTTATTTTCACAATAGACATTTTTCAACCCTTCAAGGTCTTTTTCCATATTCAACTTTGAAATCTGGTGAAGGTTGGTACTTTAGAATAAAGGGATTCATGCTCTTTGCTTAAGAGATTGATAGGTTTTTCTGTGTTCCTATCAAAGCAAAAATTGCACCAGATAAAGTTAAATGGATGAGGAAGATTTTATCCAAGGCTATTGCTATGTGAAAGAGAGACCGAACTCTACTCCACTAAGACAAAAGGTGGTGTTAGCTAGCAGAAAAGTAGTGGAGGATATTAGGGGAGAGGTTGATCAATGAAATGTGATCGCACTGAGTTATTCCTGAGTTTGCAAATTGTTTTCTCTGTGATGAAGCCGTCCATGTTTGCTAATGGGTGCCTATTGAAGTTGTACTCCTATCCTCCCCAAAAGACTGGGAGATAGAGCTATCTTCTCCAATGTTTATATTTCAAATAGATGAACCTCAGGTTCTTGATAAAAACATTCCTGAGTTGTAAAACTGGGAAGAAGCTTAAAGAAGATTTATACACATTTTTAAAAGGCAGAGATAGACTATATAATTTCAAGTTTCCAAAAAGTCAATGTTCCAATAAAAGAGCAGTCAGGGACATATTGTCAGGAAGAAATCTGTCTAAAGTGCTGTCAATCTTAGGGAATACTGAGGTCATTTTTGTTAATGCTCAAAAAGTATAATGGACTTATACTTGAAATGGAGTTAGTTATTTTTAGTTTCCTGGAGCTCTCCACCATAGACATCAAATTCTTCATGGGATGATAGAACTCAGAAAATTAAATAAAAATTGTATTTATATTTGTCTTTGAAATTAGATGCTTATAAAAAGACTATCACCACAAAAGCATGATTTTACATTGCAAAGACTACCCACTAGAGAGGGAAAATGTTGTTTATGAACTCCAAGTTTTTCCCGAATGCCATAAAATAGTATAACTGATGGATATACCATAATTTTTTTTCTCATATAAGGAAATAAAGTTTCTTCTCTCTTTGGGGAGTGAAATTGTGGGGATAAATTTACCAAGAATAAAATTAGATAGAAGATCCTTCCATTTCTTTCTTTAAATGTTATTTTATTTTAAATTAACATAGAATAATTATACATATTTATGCAGTACAAGGTAATGTTTTGATACAGGTATACAATGTGTAATGATCAAATTAGGATAATTAGTATATCCATTGCCTGAAACATTTATCATTTCTTTATGACAAGAACATTCAAAATCCTCTCTTCTAGCTATTTGGAAACATACAACATATTATTGTTAACTGTAGTAATCCCACAAGCAGTGTATGAGTGTTCTCTGTCAACACATCCGTGCCAATATCTATTATATTTTTGCCTGATTAGTAACAGCCATTCTGATAGGGCTAAGGTGGTATCTCACTAAAATGCTTTAATTTGAATTTCCCTGATGATTAGTGATGTTGAGCATTTTTTATTATGGTTTTTGGCCATTTGTATATCTTCTTTTGAAAAAATCTGTTCATGTCTTTTGTCCACTTTTTGATGAGGTTATTTGTTTGTTTTTTCTTGCTGATTTATTTCTTTGTAGATTCTGGTTATTGGTTCTTTGTTGGATGTATAGTTTGTGAATATTTTCTCCCATTCTGTAGGTTGTCTATTAAACTCTTTATTATTTGCTTTGCTTTGCAGAAACATTTTGGCTTAATTAAATCTCATTTATTTATTTTTATTGTTGCTATATTTGTTTTCGGGGTTTGGGAATGTAAATTAGTATAATCTCTAGGGAAAACAGTAGGGAGATTCCTCAAAGAACTAAAGGTAGACCTACCATTCAATCCAGAAATTCCATTATTGGGTATTTACTCAAAGGAAAAGAAGTCATTATATCAAAAAGAATGAAATAACATCTTTTGCAGCAACTTGGATGGAACGGGAAACCATTATCCCAAGTGAAGTATCTCGGGAATGGAAAAACAAATACCACATGTTATCACTTACAAGTGGGAGCTCAGTGATGGGGCTATATGGTCATAAATTGGTATAATTGTAAATAAAGAGGAGGAAAGTGTGGGAGGGGATGAAAGATAAAAATTTACCTACCAAGTACAATGTACATTTTTCTGATGATGAGTACACCAGAAGCCTTGACTTCAGCATTATATAATTCATCCATGTATCAAAAAACACTTGTATTCCCTAAATCTATTTAAATTTAAAACCAAACTATAGCAACCCTATTGTGCAATGGAGCACTAGAACTTATTTAACTGTAACTTTTTACCTGTTGACCAACCTCTCCTCATCTCCACCTCCACACTCCTTGGTCTCTGATGACCACTGTCCTACTGTCTACTTCTATGAGATCAGCTCCTCCAGATTCCGCATGTGGGTCAGATCATGTTGTATTTATCTTTCTGTTCCTGGATTATTCTTCCGATGTCTGAGTACTACTCTATTGTGGAAATATATCACATTTTCTTTATCCATTCATCTGTTGATGGGCACTTAGGTTGATCCCATATCTTGGCTGTTGTGGATAGTGCTGAAATGAACATGAGAGTGCAGATATCTCTTTGACCTACTGAGTTAATTTCTTTGGATATTTACTCAGCAGTGAAATTGTTGAATCACATAAGATCCTTATATTTGAATGAGTTTCTAGTAACCACCCCCAACAATCTTGGGCCAGATTAGGGAAATATGATAGCCCTTCAGGAAAATCTCAATCAGAAAAAACTTGCTTCCCATTTGGAACCTCTAAAAACACTGAGTGCCAATATGTAGTGTCTGCAGGACAATAAAAAGGTGGACTGGCTTAGTTAGACAAAGAGAAGGCCGCAGATAATGCTTCTTGTGTCTCATAAACTGGTTATGATCTGCAGGAAATCAAGTTGTTCTTATACGCCTCAGTCAGGGGGAAAGATTTAGACAACCTACATAGGCCAGTGGCCCAAAAAATCCTGGGATTCAGACAAGAAGAGCCCAGAACATTGGAATCACATGAGTAAGGGCATTGGGACGTAGTATACACAACAGGAGTGGAGAGCCACACACTTTCAAAGACTGCTTTGTATTTTCACTTTCTGGTTTTTTTCCCTTTCTTTTCCTAGAAATAAAACATTTTAAAAATTAGATTCTTTCTAGACAATTATTGCTACATAATATCTGACTTACTGGCATCCAAAGAAGTTAGATTATTTTTTTTTAAATTAGGGATTTAATCTTGTCTTAATATATAAAGATTTTGCATGATATATACTATAATGAAAACATTATACTAAATATGATGAATGTCCATCCTATATGAAAATATAAATATCTGTCCAATATATGTATCCTTGGCATGATATTTTTTTAATTTGAACTTTGGTATTTTATATAACTGGTCCTTTGTGTTTGGATATATTTTTTTCTTTAGCTTAAGGAAAGAGTTTATTTTCCTGAGACATAAAAATAGTACATCTTTACTCATTTTTACCTCATAGCTATTGACAGATTTATAGTCAAGGGTTTTATTCTATAGCTTTTGTCTGTTTCCATAAATTTAACATTCTATTATTTTAAAAAATGGTTATACACATATACACATACATTCACATTCTCTAATCTTACTCCACAAGCTACAAATCTGTTGTAAAGAGCTGAAGAATAAAGATAAATTTATGACTTTGACTTTCAGAGAGGATTATTCAAAACTTTAAACATCAGAATTCTTCATAAAATTGGAAACAACACTTCCCCGTGGTCTCTGTATCGCAGCTATTTTATTCCTGGAGTTAGCTCTTGAGTCGGTGCCTTCTGTTCCAAATTAATTATTAATTAATTATTCTAAATAATTATTTGCTCCAAGTTATTTCTCTTTAAAATAGCTAGAAATGTTTTGTTATCTGCTGCCAATCATTATTTGATATATTATCTGGGTATCAGAAGTGATTTTGGACTATAGACTTTCTAGGCCCATTTTTAAGAAATTAGAATTTATTCAATCAAAGAGTGTTTTAAAATAGTGAAGCTATACAGTTACTATTGAAAAGTGAGACCCAAGTAGTACATAATAGAGGATGCAAAGATTATTTATATAATAACCTGTGTTTGTTATAATTAAAATGCCTTTTAAGGCGTGGCTTACATACACCAAATTGTAGCCACCACAGCAAAATAAAAATACTATGGAGTTAATGGCTTCTTTAACTGCCATAGAGCTCTTTTTTCTTCTTCTTCTTCTTCTTTTT
>VBSM01002912.1:6744113-6776075 GCA_008086735.1 Cheirogaleus medius
TGCTAGATCACCATCGTTTTTTATAATTGAGTAGTATTCCATTGTATACATATATCATATTTTATTAATGCACTCATGGAATGACGAGCACTTGAGTTGCTTCTACAGCCTTGCTATAATGAATTGTGCTGCCATAAACATTTCAGTGCAGATGTCTTTATTATAGAATGCCTTTTGTTCCTTTAGGTAGATGCCTAATAGTGGTATTGCTGGATCAAATGGTAGTCCTACTTGTAGCTCTTCGAGGTATCTCCAAATTCTTTTCCACAGAGGTTTTATCAATTTGCAGTTCTACCAGCAGTTTAAGAGTGTTCCTATCTCTCCACATCCTCACCAGCATTTGTTGCTTTGGGATTTTTTGATACGGGCCAATCTTACTGGAGTTAGCTGATATCTCATTGTGGTTTTGATTTGCATTTCTCTAATGATTAGAGATGTTGAGCATTTCTTTATATGTTTGCTGGCCATTATTCTGTCTTCTTTTGAAAAATTTCTGTTCATGTCCTTCACCCATTTATTGATGGGGTTGTTTGATTTTTTTCTTGCTGATTTTTTTGAGTTCTAGATAGATTCTTGTTATCAGTCCTTTATCAGATATGTAGAAAGCAAATATTTTCTCCCATTCTGTAGGTTGTCTATTCACTCTAATGATAGTTTACTTGACTGTATAAATGCCTTTTCATTTGATCAGGTCCCATTTATTTACTTTTTTAGCTGCTGTGATTGCTTTGGGGGTCTTCTTCATAAATTCTTTGCCTAGGCCAATAGCTGAGTCTTCCTTACATTTTCTTCTAGGATTCTCAAGTTTTCATGCCTTAGGTTTAAGTCTGTTATCCATCTAGAATTGATTTTTGTAAGAGGCGAGAGGTGAAGATGTAGTTTCAATCTTCTGCATGTAGCTATCCACTTTTCCCAGCACCTTTTATTGAAAAGGGATTCTTTCCCCCAATGTACATTTTTGTCTGCTTTGTCAAAGATTAGATGACAATATGCAAATGGTTTCACCTCTGGATTCTCAGTCATGTTCTATGTCTCTATTCTTGTGCCAATTCCATGCTGTTTAGTTGCTATAGCCTTGTAGTACAGCTTGAAGTCTGGTAGACTGATACCTCCCAGTTTGTTCTTTTTGCTTAAGATTGCTTTGGCTATATGAGGTCTTCTCCAGTTCCATACAAAGCATAGAATTTTTTTTTTTAATCTGTAAAGAATGATTCTGGTACTTTGATGGGGATTGCATTAATTCTGTAGATCACTTTAGGTAGTATGGACATTTTAACAATGTTGATTCTACCAATCCATGAGCAAGGTAGATTTTTCCATCTGTTTACATCTTCTACAATTTCCTTTCTTAGTGTTTCATAGTTCTCCCTGTATAAGTCTCTTACCTCTTTCATTAAATATATACCTAGATATTTGATTTTCTTTGAGGCTGTTGTAAAAGGTACTGCGTTTTTGATTTGAGTTTTGGCTTAACTGTTATTGGCATGTAAGAAAGCCTCTGATATGTGTGTATTAATTTTGTATCCGAGACTTAATGAATTCATTTATCAATTCCAGGAGTCTCTTGGCTGAATCCTTGGGGTTTTCTAGATATAATATCATATCATCAGCAAAGTGTGAGAGTTTGATCTCTTCCGCCCCCATTTGGACACCCTCAATTCCCCTCTTGTCCAATTGCTCTAGCAAGGACTTCCAACACTATGTTGAATAGAAGTGGGGATAGTGGGCATCCTTGTCTGGTTCCAGATCTAAGTGGGAGTGATTTCAATTTTTCCCCATTCAGAATGATATTGGCTGTGGGTTTAGCATACATGGCTTTGATAATTTTAAGGTATGTCCCATCTATGCCTATTTTGCTAAGAGTTTTTATCATAAAGGTGTGTTGGACTTTGTCAAATGCTTTTTCTGCATCAGTTGAGAGAATCATATAGTCTATGTTCTTGCTTTCATTTATGAGGTGAATTGCATTTATAGATTTGTGTATGTTGAACCAGCCTTGTATCTCTGGTATAAAGCCCACCTGGTCATGGTGAATTATTTTTTTTGATATGCTGTTGGATTCGATTTGCTAAAATTTTGTTGAGTATTTTTGCATCAATATTCATGAGGGATATTAGTCTGTAGTTTTCTTTTTTTTGTTGTTGTGTCCTTTCCTGGTTTTGGTGTCAAGGTGATGTTGGCTTCAGAGAATGAGTTAAGGAGGATACCATCTTCCTCAATGTTATGGAATAATTTCTATAGTCTAGGTATGAGTTCTGCTTTGAATGTTTGATAGAACTTGGATATGTATCCAACTGGTCCAGGACTTTTCCTTTTGGAAAGGTTTTTAATTACTGCTCTGATTTCTCTGCTCCTCTGCTTTCTCTGATTTTTCTTCCTCTGTTCAGGAATTCTACTTCCTCCTAGGTGAACTTAGGGAGGTTGTATGTTTCCAGAAATTTGTCTATTTCCCAAGTTCACCCCAGTCACACAGAGAAAGTTACTTTTCTCCATTCTCCCTACCTCCAAGGGTGTAGCCTGCCCTACCAGGCTGGGGAGGTGGTGTTGCCTGAGACTGCTGCATGTTCCAGTACAGAAAACCTCTTCTCTCATTTCTCCTCTTCTCCAGGGGTGGGGTCTGCCCTGTTGTAGGGAAAGTCAAGCAAGTGTAGCCCCAGAACTGGGACAGACGTTGCCAGAGGCCACCGCATGGAAAGAGGCTTCTCTCTTTACTCCACCCCTCCAAGGGTTGGGTTAGTGCCATTTACATGAAGTACAAGTAGCCCAGTGGGGTGGAGGGAAACGCTGCCCCACGCCAGCGCAGGTCTCAGCCAAGAAAGTGGCTTCTCTCCTTTCTCCACCCCTCCAAGGGTGGAGTTTGGTAGGCCTGGGCTAGAAGTGGCTGAGCAGGGGGAGAAAACCCTTGAAGCTATGGGGCTGCTCTGTTGCAAAAGCAGCATCTCTTGTTACTCTGCCCCTCCAAGGGCAGAGCTCAGTAGGCCTGAGGTAGAAGTGGCCATGCAAAGGGACAAGCTCCTCTGAAGCCGAGGGGCAATTCAGCCTGGAAAGCAGCTTCTCTGGTTCCTCCACTCTTCCAAGGGAAGAGCCTGGTCAGCATAAGGTAAAAGTGGCCAGGTGGGAAATTCCTCCGAGGCCTTGGCCATGGGGAACTCAGCCTGGAATTTGGCCTCTCTCGTTACTCTGCTCCTCCAAGTGCGGGGCTTGCTCTGCCTGAGTCCATTGCCTCAGCCTGCCCTGCTGGCCTGGAGAAGGGGCGATGCCCCCTTCGGCCACGCACCACAGGGTTTCTAGGCTGTGAACCCCCAAAATGGCGGCCTCCCACCCACAGAGAGACAGCACTGGGGACGACTATTGGGGGGCAGTGGGTGCTGGACCTGGCAGGCTGCCTCAATGAGCCATGGCCCGTCCCCTCCGCTTCCCTGATGCACTGACTCACACCCGTCTAGTAGAGAGTCCCACAAACTCTATCCCACCCTGCACCAGCCGAATTTTTGGCAGTTTCCAGGGGCAGAGCCTGTCCCTCCACCTTCACCTCCCTTGGTCTGGACCCCGCGAGTGCCAGAGGCAAGAAGCCTGTCTCCAAACTCCCTCCCAGGGATCCGGGAAGTGTCCGCTCAAACTTGTCCCTTCCCCGCCCAGTGTGGACCTAGCACCACGCAACCATGCACTGGCAATTTCAAAGTGTCCCCCGACTTTGTCTCTTCTCCACACTGCCCGTCAGCCTGTGCCTCAACTTCGCATGGACTTCAGACACTTCCCTGCCTGAGTGGAAGTGGAGGTCGATGGAGGAAGAGTCGTCCTCCTGTGGGTCAGACCACACTACCCCAGCCAGCCAACGGGCACGGCCGTCCCACGCTCTCTTCCCTATTGTGTATCTCACACTCTCCAAACTTAGTGGTTGATTCTCCAATTCACCTTTTTTTCCCCAGTGCTGCTTCTTTGCAGATTCACGATGCTGTTCCTGTGGGAAAGCGATCCACTTGTGTGTATCCGTCCGCATTCTTCACCTCCCACTCTGGGAGCAGAGTGCTAGGAGGTTGCCACTAATCCGTCACTTTACCGCCCTGCAATAGAATTCTTTAAAAAGAAAACACCTGCTTAGACCATTAAATTCCTGGCTTAGAGCATGGAGACTATGACTACCCTAAAAAGAATTCATTAAAAGTCACATAACAGGTATACCAGAATCAGAGGTAGAAATTAATATTGAACTCAAACAGGTCTTAGAAGCACAAGTTGCTTGAATGGTTGGCTCATACCTCCAGTGAGGGTCTTCCAAACCATCAAATCTTCCTTAGTCCACATGCAGCTTCACAGAGACTTCACTATGATACGTTTAATGGTTTATATCAATAGTTGTGGTTTTTTTTAATGATATGATGGCATCTACTAGAAATAAACTATTATAGTTCCATTTAGAGTTATCCCCAAAATATATTAGTGAAAGAAGATCCTCAGTGGATAAAACTTGGTGTAGTACATATGCTTTTGCTTTTGTTTTACTCTGCCTGGGAGAAAATATAACCTGAGTCATAGATATATAACCTTACCTTATACTATTGGGTCACACAGATGTTCACAGATTTGGAAAGAAGAATGGAAGATGGGTGGTAAGCAAATACAGAAAAATTCATCCACATAAACTTGTCAGAATGGACGTGGAGTCTGTTCCATGTAAAAGCTTACCCAAGAACTGTCTTTGGACAGATGGCTCTTAAAAATAAGATCTATATGATCCCTCAATTTGTGGGCATCCCTCAGATGTTTCCCCATGCCTTCTCAGATTTGATCCCAGAGCAAGTCATGCCATTATAAATAAAGATTATTTATGATCTGAACAACACGAGCTTTTCTTCAACTGTGCTGATCGTATTAACACCAGTACTTAATAATTGTCAGGATAAAAAATCCCAAGCACTGATATAGCATTATTAGAACATAAACTGGGGAGAAGGAGAAAGAGGCTGAAAATCATGTTAGGTATATGCGTGCAGGTTCAGATGAAGCTAATAACCTGGAACTTTTTAATTCTATCAAACCTTCTTTGCCAGGACAAATAGCTCTTTCCCCTGGAGATTGTTAGCACCCTTTTTCCTGGAGAAGTGGGAATAGCCTCCTTTGAGACAGGTTTTTCTGTGGAGACTACTGCTTCAACTCATTTACCTACCATGCAAGCACAGGGATTCACATGCAAAGTCTGACCCAGTCAGAAGTACTGTCCCCATCAAAATAATTCTAAGATTTTGCCAATTAATTAATGCAGATAAATTACGGTGAATTTGTGTGGGAGTGAATTCCTAGAGTACTGGATCAAGGTGGAAATTTAGATCTTGCATGGATCTAAATTTGTTGATCTCATGAATTAAAAAGAAACTCGTATTTCACATATTACTACAATCAGCTAGTAGCACCTGCATTATTTTGATTGATTGACTGAATCTTGAACCCCAAGATGGCCTACATTAAATAAAATTGATATGATGAAACTTTCACATTATACTATAGATGGTATCCAAAGGTCTAGGTAGGTGGAAAGCTAGAGTACATTTATTACATGAGGCTGCTTACACATCACTTAAATATGTATTTGCCACACGGTGATAATGCTTTCCCCAATTCCTCTGTCCATGAACTTAACATTTTTTTAAAAATATCACTGTGTTAACCCACACTGATTCTGATTAAGAAATACATCTGATTAAGAATATTATTTTGCACCAACATTCGGACCATGGGCTCAAATTCATGGAATTTACTAGCATTTAGCATAGATTCTCCATGAAGAAATAGCTGTGCTGGTACGTGGGTGACACCACCTAATAAATACACAGTTGCACTGTTCCAGAGGAGGAAACACATTGAAATACCGGGGTTCGGACAAACAGGACACATCATATTTATACCAAATGACCATTGCTTTGGAAAACTAATGCCATTTCCACTATCCAAAATTACATTAGAGGTGAAAAGTTGTTTTGTTTTGTTTTTAAAGAATCCAACTTCCATTAGCTTCTGTCATTATTAATTTATTATGGAGAAAAAAAAAGACAGATTGCCATTCTATTTTATATAGTGTATGGATCATATTTAAATTTTACTAGGTAGTTTAAAGGTATTTCTACACAGTTTAGCTAAGAAGAAGTTAAGTACTTTTAGATAACTTATGAAGGAGCAAAATATTGTTCAGAATTGTTCTGTCACATACCGAAGTCGTAAAGCCTATGGCCAGAGGCTTTAGTTTTATTGCTTCAATAAAAATATATAGGTCTACTATGAAATAATTTCCCTGTTTCTCGAAGTTTTGAAGTCTCTCAGGTATATTCACATGTGTAATGACATAAAGTAATTTTATAGTGCATTATTTATTCTTCAAAGCTTAAGTGAAACACATATATTTAAAATAATTTTTTAATTATTCAAATAGTATAACAATATTTTTACTATGATTTTGTGTATGTTATTTTACTTTATATGATCCTTAGCAGAATAAACAACATATTTTCCCTGTAGGAAAGTATTATAAATTAGGTAACATTATGTCAGTGCTATACTTTTCTCTAAAATAACTTGTCTTAGTTATTTGGGGAAATAAGCACTCTGTGTATATATAACCAACTCAATGAACTATTGATCTCTTCTACTATGTAAATTCCATATACTTTTGTTCTTATTGTTGATTTTATTTTTCTCCATTGTAGTCTAAGTGAACACCATTGTTGCAGCCTTTGTTAACAGAATACATAAAAACGAGTAGGGAGCAGATATTTGTTGCACGGATATTTTTGTTGTTGCCTGATTTAGATCCAACCTAGCGCTTTCACCATATAGAAAAATGCCCATGGAAAAAAATCATCAAGACTCACTAATTCAGTGAGTTTCTCCAAGTGAAGACCCTGGATAACTCATCTTTGTAGCACTCCCCAGTGTTTTCACATTGTCTGCTCATAATAAGTAGATTACTGACAGGTGTTTTTCAAAAGTTTTTGAGAGCTGTATTGTGAAAAATATGGTTTCTCTCTCCATATTTGTGACTATATAAAGTTAGCAGTTGATTAATATGATTAATTTTTTACTAGATTTGAACAATAGTTCCCGGAATGCAATAGACACTAAATACTTTTCTAGTGAAATAAGATCTTATAATTCAGTGCATTACACTACTTTATTACCTGTGTCCCAGTATTAATGTAAAATGTTTTCTTCACTAAATATTCCAATTAATCTTCTAAAAAACTCACATGACTATCACTCTCATCTCTGCAGACTGAAAATACACCAAAAGTTGAAGAGATGCTAGACTCCAACTGTGAACATTTTATTCTCCCAAACGAGTGATTATATGCTTAAAATAAGCTAAGGACATAAAATTAAAGATGCTTCCTAAAACACAAAAGTTCTCTTGTGAAACTGAATTTCAATGATATAAAAACTAATGAGATCTTCAATGACTCCCCTGTTTTCTTAAAGTATGCCTTCATAACATGGAAATATTAAGATAGAAATACATTAGGGCATAATTAGGAAATATTTTTATTTTAAAAGGGTCATTAAAATAAAGAATATTTATTAGTATGTAATGATATACAGAATCCATTTCATTTATGTAACACAATTTGATTCTACTTATTGCTTTGAAATGTATTATGTTGAATAGTTTAGGCATTTATACTTACCAATACAGATTTACAAAATAAGAACTGAAATTAGCTGTTAGTTTGGGAATAATAAAATATAAAAATATAGAGTTTCAAAATATAAAAAAATCTATGAAATTTTTGGGTTAGTTTGGTTAGTTTCCCACTTACATTGAAATAAAACTTTCAGCAACCTAAGGAATAAATTGGATTATTTATTTTAGAAAAATAGTACTGCTCATATGATTTCTCAATGGATAGATTTCCTTCATAATCATGGTGGCATGCCTCAGAGTCAGTTCTGTAATCCATTTTAGGAAAGTATTACCCATATCCTCTTGAAGACTGAGTTGTTTACAGTCTACTTGCACAACAAAATCACTTACTTTCATCTCTGCTCTGAATCATACCTCAATATTAAATCAACTATGGAGAGTTATATGATGGAAGATGACATAAACAAATTATCCTCACATAGAACTCTAATATTTTTTGGGTTTAAGGTGTAATGTCAACTGAGTATCACTTTGATGTGCTAGGCTGCTTCAATCACACTTTCTGTTGTATTTGTTTTTGTTGTTTGTTTGTTTTAACAAACAGCTTGAGTAGTATCTTTGCTCCTTATGCATTCCACATACATAAATGGGAACATACATAAATTATTTTTAGAAACAGAACATGTGATCTAATTTTTGACACCCTGGGCTTAAATATTACTAAAGAAAAGTATTGCCAAGGAATGTATTCCTTGTAAAATATTCATCACTCTGATTTCTGTAATTCCTGTATCTTTCTATCATTAAGACAATAGTTTCTCATTCTGTTCATAAGGTTAACTCAACATACTCCTGTCTCCTGAAGCTTTCTACATTATTTGTGACTGTGGACCACTCCCTCTTTCTTGCAACTGTTTTCTCTTTATTTCTATACATTTACAACGTCAGTTTTCCTCCTGTGTTTATTTCATTCATTCTCATTGCCTTCTTTCTCTAATCATTCCTTACACACTGTGCTCCCAAACCCTTGCATTTGGCATTGAGTTCTTGCTGTATGTACCTTGCTTGGTAACCTCTCCATGACAATACGGCTTTGAGTACTGTTAGGGGGCTCGTGCTGTGGGCTGGGAAAGAATTCTCGACTCAAAGATAGAAACAGGCTTAAAGCAAGGAGTTTATTTTACTTTCTGAGGGAGGAAAGGGCATGGCATGGAAGGAAGAAGGGATGCCAGTTCCGAGGATGGGCGGCTTGGGCTTTTATTGGTGTTATAAAGAGCAGACCAGTTGTAGTTGTGAAATACCAGAGAAAGGCAATTCTTTTCCAGAGCAGTTGTTTTCTGTTGGGCTGGTTTTATCTAACTTCTCAGAATATGGTCTGGCAGCTGCTGAGGGGCTACATACCCTTTTCTTGTCTGCTTAGTGCTATTCCAGTTCTGCAAAACAAGCTCTTAAAAAAACAAGGTAAGCCACAGGTAGTCAAGCAAGAAGCATGCAACAGAGCCCAGCACTGAATTGTGTGCAGGGATGTTTTATGTTCAGTGATTCACTAGCAAAGCCGTCCTTTCAAGTACCACATTCAAGATCTACAACCAAATCATCCCCACTGAGTACCACACGTAAAGTCCAAATCACACACAAAGCACCTCCACAGGGTATCTCAAAGCACCATATTTATAATATGTTTTCTTCCTCCAGTTTTCTCTGTCCCAGTGGAGGGAACCACTCAGCCAGTGCCGCTCATCATCCGTCTGCTCTCACTCACCCTCACTTGCAACTGGCCACAAGGAGTTAGAGTCTACTTTTTTACTATCTTTTATATCCATTCACTTTTCTCGCTTCTATCTGCCATTGCCCTAGTTTAGGAGTTACCACTTTTATCTGAACAATTGAAATAACTTCCCAACAAATTTCACCCTCATTCTTGGTTTCCTAAAATTCACTTTCCAAACAATAAGCCAGGATGATCTTCACATACGTCCATTGGTAAAGCCACTTCTCTGTGTACATTTCTTCAGTGAATCGCTATAAGCGCAAATACCTTACCATGGAGCCAAAGGTGCTTCCTGTTCTGGTAAGTACCAGCTTCTGCAGGTTTGCCTTTTTCCAATTCCTTAGGTTCCCTCTTCTTCCTCTATACAGAACTCTTTACATTTTTCTGGAAAGGACTATGACTGGGGAAGCATGTCACTTTGCACCGTTCTTTCCTTTATCTACCTGCTGTCTGCCCCACAACATATACAAATATTTGTCGCACAGACAAGCTCTCTGATATGTACATGTGTGTGTGTGATCCACTCCAGTCACATTTCTGATTCCAGTCACATGTATGTGCATGCCTCTACATGTATACTCTCTCACATGTGGGACTTGCCTGCATATCCGTGAATATCTCTCTCCCATATGGTAAAGTACTCCGAGCACAGTGTCAAGCATAAAGCAAGAGATCATAAAAAGTGTTTGAAAAGAACTAAAACTGTATAGAATAAAAATTAATAACTCAAGATTTATCACAATTTGTAATGTCTAAATCATTGCTGAATATAAGTAAATAATATATGGTCACTCTCTTGTCATGGAAGTATATCCCTTCAGGTCAATGTGGATGATGCCTTCTGGAAGTCATTTACCTCCTTGTTCCTGTAAGAATTGATACGTGGGTACCTGGTGGCAGTAATGTCCACAGACAGTTTATTTTACTGAAGTTATGTTTGGAATCCTTGGCATATGTCATGTCTCTATCCTTTTCTTCTCAGCCTATCTTTTCACACTGTATCACCCCGTTATATCCTTGGGGAAACTCCATTCTTCATCTCTTTGATCTCAGTTCCAAATCTAGCCTTTCCGGTCTGAGCGTCCTCAATCATACAATACTCACCCTTATCCTCGACACCGTGAACTATCAAACCCTAATCTACTTCTTTCGTTTTTGAAGATTGGGTTTAGACCCTTCAGCTAGAATAATATTTTCTCCTTTGACAACATTCTCAGAAAGCTACTTATTTGCTCACACAATCCTTGTCTGGCTAAGAATTTTTCCTAGATCTCTACTATTCTTCACGATTATAGCCCTTTTTTGTACTTCATTGTGAAATCGTTTTCTCAAAGAGTCACACCATGCAGAAATATTTTCACTGTCACCTGATGTTGGAAAGAACACTGTATTTACCATTATCCATACTTCTCCTTTCTGCACACACAACTAAGGTCTATTTCCCAGCTCTCCTGTAATTGTGTGGTGCCATCTGAGTGTCAGCCCATGGGAAGTAGATACATTTATGAATCGTATTATTAATACTTCCAGGGCTGGCTTCTGAAACATCTCACTCGATCATTCTCCTTCCGTCTTTTCACTCATCCCTCAGCCAGATGCAGCAAATCCAGCCACAGGCCCAAGGGCATAGCAGGGTCCTGGGCACCTGTATCACCTTGAACACCACCTGCCACATGCTCTTTTGGACTGTGCTGTGAATGAAAAAGAGAGCTTTCTTGTTTTAATGAATGAGAGTTGGGTATTCTAAGAATAGCAACTGTTACTTGCCTCGATTAACATATCTTCCAAATATCAGGTTGTAGGCTTGCATTTCAAGAAGAGTGTGACAAGTAGTTCACTTTTCCTCTCCATTTGTATGATTTCCATTATTTTCAGTAACTTTACCACACTCAGAATTTCTTAATATTTTCTATGGCAACTATTTTGCATCATTTTCCTTTAGGAAACCACTCCTGAGGCCACAGGCAGGATTTATAATCCCATAAACTGAACTACATCCTAAATCCCTCTCCCTGATGTCAAACACTGAGGTCTTTCAATCCCTTATTATGTATATTCTTTCATATCATGCTCCTTGAGTTCACTTTCCTAATGTTTGGCCATTTATTGCCACTCTTATCTTCAATGCCCCTGTTCTCCTGCCTGTCTTCTGCTTTCATCATCTAAATACAATCCCCAACCTGGACCTATCTGATCACAGACATTTTCCATCTTCTAGACTTCTGCGGTTTCCTGGATAAAAATCACATAAGTCTGCCAGGCTGAACATATTTATAGTTTCCAATTTCAGCTGGGCTCTCAAAAATGCTTGTCAGTTCTTTTACTCAGATGACTTCTGGTTGGATAGCCCTGACCTGCATAAGGGTAGGGGCACACCTCCCTTCTACAGCACCTTGTACTTGTTTCTGGGCACCTCAGAGGAGCCTTTTGCATGCATTCATTTGTGAATTTATGAACTGCATTCCTCACACTGTGGTACCCTAGTCTTCCTCTCCTGCTTCAGCTACCACTTGCCCACACAAGCTTTGCACACAGTTGCTTGTGGAAGCCTTGCCCCTGCCAATTGCCATCCCGAAATGCCAGCATCACTGCCAGGGATCTTAATATTTCTCTCCCTTGTAGAGTTAGAAGGATGCAGAATTCACTATTAAGACAGAAGTAAAGGGGTTTCCTCGGATCATATGTGGCACTTGAACACCGAAGGAGCTGGGCTCATGGCCAGACTTGCAAAGTTTTCCTATGCACTCCTGAGAACTTGCGGCCCTCCTCTCTTAATCCTAGGTGCTCAAGTTTCTTCTTTGGTGCCACAAAGGAAATGAGGACAAAACCATCTTCCTTATATTCTATCCAAGCCTTCTTATTCTTTTTGATGTATGCTCCTGTATGGAAAAGATAGTTTTTTCATTTGTTTATTTGAGAAACATTCATTCATTCATTGAACAATTTGCTTGGGACTGTCCTAGTTGATACAGAAGTAAATATTTTTAATTTTTACTCTCTGTCTCTAAGACATATACAATGTAGCAGTGCAACAGCTCAGTAAAGAAGTAAGTATAATAAAATGCTAAAATAGGTATGGTAAGATTTGGTGTACTATCAAATGGGGTCACAAAGAAGGGAATGAGTAATTCAATTTGAGATGAAGAACAAGTTTCTTAGAAGAAGTAAGAGATAAGAAGCTTGAATTTGATTGCATAAGTAGTTGCTAGCTGTCCTAGCAACTGTACTAGCTTGTGATAAGATTATCACAAGCATCAAAATTTATGAAATATAGAATCACATTGACAATTTTAAGAAGGTAAAATATATTGGGTTCTTTTTCCCCATAAAAATGCACACCTATAATAGAAGGTTAATCGCCTCCTATTAAAGACAGAAGGCCTTTGTCCTTCTGTTCTTATTCTTACCATGCCACAGACTACACCTAGCACATTTATGCAGTGAGTACAATCTGGCCACAGGCTTTCTAGTTTACCCAGTATGGTGCTCTGTCCAACCTCCCTGTTTCTCACTTTCCTTAAAATTAAACTTTATTACTTTAATTACAAGCACATAGAAAACACCTACTTATGTGCAAAGTACTGTGCTGTACACTGTCGTCGAGGTGGCAAAAGGTGTTCGTGTTTATAAGTAAGGCCTGGTCTTTGCCCTCAAGATGGTTTATATTACAGGAGAAAGGACAAAATATTTACCTGAGTTTGAGACAGATCTCCCTGATTTATTTTTCAAAAAAAAGGAAATTGTGTTTTTATTTTAAAAATATGTTTTTAAGTCTTATCTCAGTCAAGAAAATGATAATCCTTCTCCACTTAGAGAGGCTGAAACTAGCTATAAGTAAAAATTAATAAAACACATTATTATAAAGGCATTGTTTGAATAGCGCATACAGCTCTAGACTTGTTATTCACAATAAATTCTATATGACTGCTGCTATTCAGAGCGAAACCGCTTCAAGTATTTCAATTTAAAATAAAACAAAATTTGCCAAGAAGGGCTATCAAGGAATAAAATTGTAGTTGCTTTTGGATTTTTTTCATCGTTGTTTATTTGGATAATGGGTCAGCCTCACCTTGAGGTTACACACGGAGACTGCAGGTACCTTGAAGTTATACAGCTGCTTTATGCCCATCACAGGTAGAAGTCTTCAGTTTGGTCATCAGAGTCTATGCAGCATATATGTTAGTGCAATCATCTTTCTGTACACTGTGAAGTAAACAGAGCCGCACTGAGTGGCAGTAGACAAAAGAGTTTAATAAGGGAGTTAGGCCCTTCACACACGTGGAAAGCCCAGGGGCTGTGGCGATCACGATGGCAGTTGCTAGAAGGTCAGGGAAATAATCAGAGAAGACATCAGCCTGCAAAACAAAAGGAAATGGTTTTCAAAAGTCTGCTTGGAAAAAGCCACGATTCCCAGTTATCTGGATATGATCCTTCACACTGTCTCCATTTGCAACAGGAAAGCTGGACATGGCAGAGAAATCTGAGTAGCTGTCATGTTAAGCCACCAGGATCTCATGCAAGCATAATGACCTCTCCTTACTGCTGCTTGTCATAGCAAATGTGAGGGCCGCTCATTAGCAAGTGCCAATCTGCCATCACTGAGGGCGTGGGGTTCTAAGAACTGAAGAAATGTTGCACCTGCCACGGCCAGAATGAAAGTTTACTGACGGTCTAGCGCAGGAAGGATGAGTGCCTTATATTTGCTACCCTAAAAGGTTGCTACTCAAGGTCTTTTTATGGTAATAAGTAATTTGATTATATGTTAAATTTAGCATAGTGTCTTATAAATGGATTAACTTTAAATTTAAGAAATAATGAAAGATATTATTCTTCCTTCATTTCCTAATACAATCTAATGCATGGACATCAATATATCGACACCTGCACTGTATCTAACAAAAGTTATTTTTCGTGAGCTCATCACATTTAAATAACGTCAAAACGTTTTGTTAGGTTGATAATATGGTGAAAAATATTGATTCTATTACTAATTACAGTATGTTAAAATGTCTTTTTCTCTAAAATCAAAACTCAAAATATATTGTCATTTCTATTAGAAGAGAAAGCTTTTGCCATTGAATAAAAGAAATAATCTACAAGACACAATGCACCAATGTTTTTATGATATATTTATGTTTTATTTATATACCTGCATAAACATGACTGACCATATGCACACAAACCCCCCCTACACATACACACAGATATACACACCCAGGTGAAATATACTTTTGTCCAAGTGGGTAACTAATCATATCAATAGAAATTCTATATTTATAACAATCCAATTTTCTTATTAAACATCATAATTTTCCCCTCCTAAGCCACATAAACTGTCTTGAACTAGTGAAAATGTTTTATTTTTAGTATTGCCAATATTCTCGGAGGTAGAGCAGTGCTGCTTTCTGAAAATAATTCTGCCTTCTGGGCAACAGGCTTTTTTTCAGCATTAAAGAAGACGAAATCAGTTTTGTAGTTGCTACCTGTTTTATTGTGTGTAGACCTGCTCTAGGATACTTCTTAAATTACATGTCAAATCCAGATTGACACTGGAAACACAGTAATGCTTGATATTTGATGAGAAGCTGTCGACTTGCCTCTCCCTGTCAAATTGCCAGATGCTTCTTCATGGCCGGCTTAGGTGAGGGATCACCAGCCGGCAGAACAAGACCCAAAAAGGTCGCGGCACTGTGAGACTTGGAGTGGAGAGTGTGGTAGAAGGGGTACGAGACAAACTATTTGTCCTTGGGAAACTGAATTCCATACTCTTAATTATTATGGTTACTTTAGGAAATTTTCTTATAGGTGAATCAATAATTCAGAAATTCCATTCAAAATTAGGCATGAAAAGGCAAGTAAAATCCTTCTATGTAATAATACTCATGAAGAAATGAGTCTTTGAACCTTAGGCTATAGATTTAATGGAAGTTTTTTACTCTGTTATTTGCTAGGATAATATTTAAACTTGGCAATTTTTAAAAATTTGTTTCAATAAATATCCAGCTATGTAAGTTTGTGTGTACGTGTGTGTGTGTGTGTGTGTGTGTAGCCAGATGTGGAAAAGAACTGGCAGTGAAAATGCTTTGTCTCTATTTTCAGTTCTGTAAAAAAATTAATAATAATAATAAACCACATTATATGTAGTTATGTGTTTCTTTGGAAATTGTATAGTGACTCAGAAACTGGAGGCAATTACCTAAATGTTTGAAGCTCCCCACCCTACTCCTAATCAAAACCAAACTGAACACAAATAGAGGGTACAAAATCACATTATTCCCAATAAGGAAGCCCAAGGAGATAAACACTTCTTCCCTGATCTCTTTAAAAGCTAGGAGACAAAGAGGTGCTCTTACGCTGCACTTCTGATATTACACAAGTAGCCCAAAGGGAGAAAAGAAACATGAGTGAATCGTTGATTCACCGAAACAGAGGGATCCAGGGCACCTGGGGGTGGCAGTACCTGTGTCCCGTGTGGGTGTCCTCTGTTACATTGTGTCCTGATGATGTCCCAGGCTCAGGTCTTAAAGTCTAGAATTCTTGTCTGCCTCCTAATCGTCCTGCGTCCCTCTCAACGTCAATACAGATTGTATCAAAATTGTTCTTTTCTACTCATTAGTTACAGATTCTTTCCGTCACTTGCAATTGGAAGAACCTTGACTCATACAAATTGTAAAGCTATATTCGTAGAGGTGTGCTAATTTAAAATTGACATATATTCCTGGTAGACTGAAGCTTTAATCATCACGAAGTTTTCTTATAGATACCCAGTATTACTTTTCTTTCTTAAAGCCTTTTTGTCTGATATTAACATGGACACAACCATTTCTGTCGTGCAGAAGGTGTATGTACACACATATATATAATATACACATATTTCCTTTAGATTTCAACATTTCGATTCCTTATGCTTCACATGTGCTTCTTAAAAATAGTATAAGGATGGATATAGCTGGATATAGTTTTTCAACGTAGTCTGATAATTTTTATCTTTTATGGGAACATTTAGACCATTTAGATTTAAACTAATTACTGATCATTTTTATTTTCTTATTTATAGCTTTATTTTAGGTTTTCTATTAGTCTTGTTCTATTTTTATTTTTCTGTCCCTTCCTTCTTTTGAATATTTGAGTATTTTTTAAATTTCACTTTTATTTTTCCTTCTGAATGAATCATTGCCTTTAGAATTATTTAAGAAAGTTCTGCTATGGACAAACTTTCCGAAAGTACCTTTCTATATATCCACCCTTAAGATTTTTATAGCTCAGTACAAGAATACACCTAGAAGTGTCCTCCACAGTCTTCAGAAGTGACTTGAGGCCATTGCTACACAGAATTCTTGGATTTTATCTCTATGGAGCAAAATTTGAAAGAAAGCAGGGTACAGGCTCTGATGGGCATGTCTCAAAGGCCTTATGGGTTCCCAGACTGGTCCATTGGGGAGACCCTAGAGCAGGGCCAGAGAGGAAGTCCTGAAGCCAAGGTACTGGGGTGGGAGCCACACTTGTCTAAGAGTAATCTATTTCTCCATTGCAAATATTGTTATTGGATGTCCATTCTTAGACTGACAATTTCTCTCAGCACACAGATGTGTATTATATAGCCTTCTTGCCTGCATTACCCCCGTTGAGAATCAACTCTCAAGAATGTCCATTTTCTGTTCTTAATTTCTCCTTTTGCTCTAACAATTTTTAAGACCTCTTTGCATTTAATTTCCTAACATTCCACTATGATATAACTAGGCAACTGAGTGTGTGTGTGTGTGTGTTTTAATTGTGTTTGAGATTTATTAGATTGGCAGGTGGTGAGGATTGGTGGAGATTGGCACTTCTGGAATTTTCCAGCTATTATCTTTTTAAATATGCCCTCTCCCCCATTCTTTTCCCTCCCTTTATGACACCCCAGTTTAACACATATTAGACATTTTCATTTCAGCCTTTAACTTTCCTGAGTCCGTGTGCTGTTTTGGCGTAATTATTTTGTGCCAGATCTGTTGTATCAACTCTCTTTTCAAATGTTCCTAATGTGTTGTTTAACTATTTCATTGGGTTTTACATTTTTCTTATTGTATATTTTTTCTTGAATTTCTATTTTTTATTCAAGTCTGCTAGGTGATATTTTAGCTTCCTGTTTCCTGAAGATGGCTTCAAGCGTGTGCTCCTTCTTTTAATATACTAAGCATAGATTTAAAATTTCTAGTGTTTAGTATGACATCTTCTGATATTAGTATATGAGTCTTTTTCTGTCACTCACCATATGTTCATGATGCTTTGCTTCTTTGTATGCTTAATGATTGTTTGATTTATTGTGAGATGACTAATTCTTTTTTTTTTTTTTTAATTTCTTTATTTTTTTTTTTCTGTTTTAAGGTGGCCAATTAATTTTTTTTTTCCTTTTTGTAGAGACGGGGCCTCGCTCATGCTAGTCTCGATCTTCTGACCTTCGAGCGATCCACCCGCCTCGGCCTCCCAGAGTGCTAGGATTACAGGCGTGAGATGACTAATTCTTTATAAAATTATTCTTGGAAATGATTTAAATAATTTTTAAAAATGAATGAATGAAGTTGTTTTAACTAAATATTTTAACTAACTTATTATCTCCAATTTTTATTTCAGAATGTGCAATTCATTGTGTTACAGAGTAGAGTGTTTCCATGAATAGACCATGTTGGTTTTATTGCTTTATTTAAAGCATTTGCCTTGGTAAAGATGCTCTCTGCTCATTCATAGAAATGCTGCTCAGTAGTTGTGAGGATTCTTTCCTAGATCTTTTTATGGTTTTTATATATATATATAATATATATATATATATATATCTGTCCTTTGAAATAGGCCCTTGGATTTTTCCCTCTACATAGTCATTCTTTGAAATTTTCTTTTTTATTATTCCAATAGATTTAAGGGTGGCAGAGTTTTGTTACATGAGTATATTGTACAGTGGTGAAGTCTGGGCTTTTAGTGTACCCAATAGGTAATTTTTCATCCCTCAACCCCCTCCCAGCTTACCTCTTTTGAGGTAAAACCTCTCCAATGTCTATTATTTCACTCTGTATGACCATGTGTACCCAGAGCTTAGTTCACACTTACCGGTGAGAACATGTGATATTTGGTTTTCCGGGCCTGAATTACTTAGGATAGCGGCCTCCAGTTCCATCCAAGTTGCTCCAAAAGACATTACTTCATTCTTTTTTATGGCTGATTAGTGTTCCATAATGTGTGTGTGTGTGTGTGTGTGTGTCTCACATTTTCTTTATCCACTCATCAGTTGATGAACATTAAGGTTAATTCTATATCTTTGCAATTGTGAATAGTGCTGTGATAGACATATGAGCACAGGAAACTTTTTGATGTAATGATTTGTTTTCTTTTGGGTAGATAACCTGCAGTGAGATTTCTGGATTGAATGGTAGATCTACATTTTGTTCTTTCAGGAATCTCCACACTGTTTTCCACAGAGGTTGTGCTAATTTACTTTTCCACCAACAGTGTGTAAGTGTTCCCTTTTCACTGCATCTCCACAAATATCTATTGTTTTTTGACATTTTTTTTAATGGCCATTCTGACCAGAGTAAGATAGTATCTCATTGTGGTTTTAATTTGCATTTATGTGACGATTGGTGATGTTGAGCATTTTAATCTGACTTCAGTTATTATTCATATTATGATGACTTCTCAAATTATATCTATCTCCATCTGATCTCTTTCTCACCATATTAAGGCATGTATACGTTATTATCATGGATCACCTTTATTTGGTGTTTTGCTTCAAGAGCATCTCAATTTTAAAATATCCAAAAAAGCAATTGATTTTAGTCCTCAAATTCATTTCTTCTCTTTGTATTATTTTTTTCAGAAAACAATACTATCTGCTGCTAATTTGCCCAAGGCAGAGTTGAAAAGAGACAAATCCTTAACATTCACTTTCTATCACTATCCATGTCCAGAAACACCAGATTCTACCGAGACTAACACTAATAATTTTCGGACCTGTACTCTTCATTCTTCCTCTTATTTTTACACAGTTCTGTGCAAAGAGACTTTGAATTGACTGGCTTTTCTTTGACCCTTTCCAATTCATTTTCCATGTTATTACCAATGGTTTTCCTTAAATAAAAACTCGATCATGTCATTATCCTGGCAAAACATTTCAATGCATACTTACTGGTCTTAGATAAAGTACAAACTTCTTAGTATGATATTCAAAGTCTTCATTTCCTCCCTCACTTGTGCTCTATAGTCTAACAACATTTTAATGCCCAAGACCATATCCTCTCTCAATTTGGGGCTGACACATGTGGTCTTAACTGTCTGGATAATGTGTATCTACTGTTTAAACTTTCTAACTCCTATATCTCCTAGTGTTCTCATCACACCTGTCAGATCTTTGGGGGAGATTTCCTTAAGCCACTAAAACTAGACTGGTCTCTGCAACAGCATGAATAACCCACCCAATCACATCCGTTATAGGGTATTATACATGCTTGATAACTAGGCTCTTTCCTCCCTTAGGCTGTAAACATGATGAGAGGAGGAATCGACTTTTGTCCCTTTTAGCTGCAGTCCTAGACATAGCGCTGGTCACAGTGGCATTCAATTAACATTTGCTGAATTGAGCATTGAATTACCCTTTAACTTCAAGTATAATCAATAAAATATATGATTTAAGTGTGATTTTTAACAGGTCCTCATACTACATGTAATGGAATTTATGCATGTAACGAAGCACAAGATTTCGGTGCTTAAGTAGTTTATAGTCTATTTGGCTACACATGACCTAAACCCACTAAAGATAATGAACAATAAGCTGTTTACTGTTGCCAATACATATTACAGAGAATAATTCCCACGGAGGATCATTGGAGCATTTACCCTAATAATTCTTAGAAATTGTATCACACTTCTCTCCTGCTAAAACCATAATTATGCCCCATTTCTTGCCTGTAAATAATGTCATTTCAAGATAAATAGTAACAGGTTTATCCAATTTGAAAAATAAACAAGCATTTTACAAATAGATACATTTAGTTCCATGAAAGTTTTCAGTTTCTCTCATAGGCTTACAGTTTAGTGAGGGAGACAGTGTTCAAAATACATAATTTAAAACAAGACAGTAATTGCAAGGATCGATATAATTATAATGTAGTAGTAGAGGTCAGGGCTAGCTTGAATAGCTGTGAAGCTTTGATATATTTGGGAAAATTGATATAATAATTTATAACATCTGATTAATATCAAATCTGAATATAATTATCCAACAATGCCACTTAAATTTAGTGGACTATTTTTCTTATATCGTCAAGCATATAAAACATCTAACCTCTTCAGTATATATCTTTTAGTTGATAAAACAGAGATTCCAAAATGATAGTGAAAATAGAGACTTTATTAAATCTTAATTATTTGTGAATAATTTTATTTCATAAATATATGTAGATTAATTTCAACAAAACCTTATATAACAGTGAAGATTTGGTATTTGTTCTTTTCTTTCAATATTTTAGAATAACATAGTGGGGAAAAAACAGAAATTAAATAATGAGGAAACAAATAACTTTAAGAATTTAAGGCTATTTGCATAATCATCAACAGGTGATTAAAGTTTAGAAACTAAAATATTCTGAAAAAAATATGTATTTCACAATACCAATGTAAATACAGAAAAACATTTCTTATGAATTTTATAATGTGTTAAAAGTGTTTCTTAAGTTAAAGATGCATAGAATAACTAAAAAGACAACCAGCCCTCACATCCTATTTTTGAAACTAGAGTAAATGGTTTAAATTATTTCAGGGTCAATATTGAAGTTGCTTTTTTATGTAAAACACTTCCCAATACACCCCAAATAGCTTTCTTTTTAGGATAATCAAGAAGAATACATTATTAGGCAACAAATGTCAATGTTTAGAAAATAAAGGCATAGGTAATGTCATTCTCCAAGCCTGCCTGTAGGCAGTGAGAAGGCCAGTGATTTTCTTCGTAACAACCTTGAAAACAGATGTGAATAAATAGCATTTCCCCAGAAGGCAAATCAATCTCTGAGAACTTCACAGGATACATGTTGCCAGCCAACAGCACTGACACTGCTACTGAACGAGCTGTAGGTCATCTTGATAACGCTGCCCCCATGAAGAACAAGTTGGCACTTAGCTATAGATTTCCCTGCCAGAACTTATTCCTGTTTGACACCTTCATTTGACCCGGGATGGGTTCTTCTCTCCAAGGTTTAAAGCTGGAAGCACATACATTTCTCTAACAATGTCACGTTCCAAAGAGTGACTCAAATAAGGGAACTATGCAAGGACTTAGTTGCTCACACAAGTGCTATCGTGCAGAAAGATAATGAGTGACATAGTTAAGAGGTGTTTCCAACAGGGCACCTTAGATTAATTCAGACAGATGTCACAGAATTTCATAGGAAGTATGAAACGGATATTTGCCAATACATAGTTAAGGTGAGAATATTTGTAAATTACAAATGGAGTCACAGATAACCCCTTCTGTGCAAAGTATACTGTCAAAAAATCAAACATTAAACTTTAAGTCTTCCTATATGTTGGTAGCTGGTAAATTAATTTTTTTTTGTATTTTTCAAAATGGTTTCCATGTGATTCAACTTACTGCATTAATTGTTTTTATTGTCTTTCCCCAGGTACCATCAGTTTAAGGATTTATCATTCCAACAGAAATTCCATTAATGATGTAACTAATTCCCCATAGCATGACTTGATTAGATATCAACCTTTTCCAGTTTCCTTTGTCTCCGGGGTATCCCATATCACACGCCCTCCCAAGTTGGTCCCAGCTGCTCTTTCACTGCCATTATCACTGCACTACAGGTCTCCATTTGAAGTTCCCCTTGAGTGAGGGCTGTGCCATGTCCACCCTGCCCTTCACCCAGACCATGAGCTCCTCTGGGCAGCTTATAAACTCTGGCTGTGCTGTTGCTGTCCAAAGTGCTGCTCAGGACTCACACTGAGGCAATTTCCAGCACTTCAACTTCTTTCTTCTGAGCAACTAGTCAAGGCTCTGCTGAAATCAGGATGCACATTACTTGCACCAGAGCCGCTCCCCTCCGTACTGCTGCTGGACCCCTTATAGAGGCCAGTGCACGCTCCACCACTGCACTTGTCTTTCCAAGGTCACTTGACCCTCTGCTCGTCTAAGTAGATTCTGGATATTACACCCTGGTTATTTCTCCAGCTGTAGACGCCATGTACAAATTGCCACTGGGCATGTTATCTATCACTGTGTCCTCACTGCTTACCGCAAGGTCTAGAATATACTAAGCACCCAACAAATATTTGAGGAATTGAACTTAATTTGTGCTGTCTGCTGAGACTCACTTTTCTTCGAAAGGTGGTAAATGACTCCCCAGCCTTTATTGGATACTATTTTGTAGAGATATTAGAGATTAAATGTTTAGGTCCAAAGAATTTATTAGGACAGTCCTTTCAGTTTACATAGAGTTTTGTTATCACCAGGGTTAGAACAGGTTCAAGTAACAGCCATGCCATTTTACCTAGAGCGACTGACTATAACCTGTGACTCTCACGCACTGTTACTAGTTACCTAAGAAACCTTCCCAAAAGTGCACTAAAGCCTTCTCTTACCGATATGTCTTTTTGTTGTGGTGGTTATGTTTCAGATCCTTTCTCCCTTTCTCCCTCTGCCAAGCCACATGATTTTATCAGACATGTTGTATATATTTGAATGTCAACTATTCATAAATGCATTTTTTACTTGAGTATTATAGTACGTATGTATGGGATAAAAGTGAGGCTTTCAATCTATTTTCAAATGGAAAAAAACAGCATTCAAAATAACTTTTTTGTTAACATCCAGTAGTATTAAAAATTCAGCTTCAAAAATGTGATAAAATCAAATATTTTAAGTAGTATTAATGAATCTCAGAAACTTTTCAGACTTGGATTCCTATTGACACAGATAATTTAATTGATTAAAAACATCAGCAGATTTTTTTCTGTTTTTTAAATTGTCATTAGTTCTGTCTGGTTTCCATAGCAATGATAGAGTGGAAAGATAGAAACACTTCAATTAAAAAGAAAAGCTTAGAGCCACTGTTTGCTCAGAATCTAGTGAACACCTGGTGCCCTCGAAATCTATTCTATCACTGGCATTTTTTGAAAAGTAGGGATAGAGGAAAGAAATCAGGACATTTCCTTTATTTAAAAATCTTTCAAAAATCCGTTGCATGCAGATGTTCCAAAGGCTGTGGTAAAATGTCCAAATCAAGAGTTATTTCATATAATTCAAAGCTCTTTTCAAATCAGAAATCCATGTCACACGTCCACTTCATCAGTGGACTCAAGCAATGTGGCCTTGCTCCGGGAGTGTCACCTCCTCTCTTCTTCAGTATGCAAAATGCACAAATATTCTCTAATATCGCCTGTCCTGAAAGTGATAACAACAACAAAACAAACTCTTCTGTCTCCACGTTCATCTGTGTTTAGTACATAAGGGAATGCATTACTCTTTTCCATTTCTCTCCTATACTTCACAGAGACATTTGTTAAGACAGTGATTATAATATCCTGCAGCACATCCTAGTCTCCTCTTCCCTCCCCAGTCCATTCCCACAGGGCTTCCCTCCCCATCACTCCACTAACGGTGACCTCGCAATACCTCCAGTGACCCGCCTGTGGCCAAGTCCAGCCTTTTAAAATTTCTAATCATAAAGAACTTGAACTCTCAATAGCATTGGGCAGAATTTATATCTTCTTGTTCTAATATACTTTTCTTTTGGGTTCTGTGACACTGTCTCCTCCCCCTCCCCCTCCCCCTCCCCCTCCTCCTCCTCCCTCCTTGTTTTTTGCCTACCGCACCTGCCATCACCCAGGTTTGGATTCTGAGATGCCATATACCTACAGTCTTTTGGTCTTTCTTCTCCCACATCAGTCAATAGTGAGGCTCCTTTGTAGACCCTGACTCCCCTGCTTTATTTCCATGGGGATGCCTCAAGACTAATCAGTGAGCTTTCTTCTCCTCCCTGTTGTATAACCTCTCCTTAGATGACCTCATTCCATATTCATGATTTAAATATTTCATTTATACAGATGACTTCCAAATTTATGTCTTCAGTTTTGACCACTCCCCTGAGCTCTAAGAGTATATTAGGCCATCTAACAGGCCTATCTGATATTACTGATCAAAAAAACCTTGATTTCCATTCCCACCAAAACACATGTCCCTCCCTCAGTCTTTTGCATCTTTTCAAACAACATCATTCTCCTCATTCTCCTGGTTCTTCAGTGTTACAAACGTTCTGGTAAGGATGGAGAGCAACTATTGTATCTTACATGCATGTGTAACATTCAGAATGGCATTCAGATTCATATACTGAGCATTCTAATGGGAGCTTCATATTTAGAAGACATATTGACTTAATTCTTAACTTAGAAAAAACACTCAAGTTTCAAAGAGTTTAGCAAAGCATACATGTCATTAGGATGCCACACACGACAGGCAGCCATTCCTAAATAAAAGTCTAGTGTTTGGAGCCAGGGTTTTCATTTAAGTGTTTTAAGAACAAACTGTTAAATGTACATATATTGTCTTTTGTAAGATATGTGTGGATCAATAAGCAATGTGTAGCTTGCCCCCAATCATAAAGTATATCATTAGTCAACACATTTTTATTGAGTGCTCCCACTGTAGTAGACTTGTGCTACCTGCTAATTTTATCTTAGTGACTTAAAAAGGCATCACTTCAGCCTTCAAGTGGGAGGAGGAGAGAGGTGAGAAGCAAACAATAAAGCAGTAATTAATACTTAAAATCAAGAAAGAGTGACATATTTAAAAGGAAGGGAAGTCAATATTTAAAAATCAAAGGAAAACTCTTCTAGGTTTGGTTTGCTTATTTGTCTTAATAATGAAATAAAAGGATATTTTAGTTGAGTTAAACAAATTCTGAGAAACTACTGTTGAGAGATACTGTTCAAGTTAATGAAAATATAATGCTGTAAAATGTATATTACCTGACATCAAAAAGATTATTGTCTAGTATCCATAATTACTAAAATGATTGATGTTATTTTATTTTACTAAATAAATGTTCAGTTCATTTACTTGGTCTGAAATTTAATTTTGAATATAAGAATTTAATTTTTATTCTTAAAGTAATTTACCTAGACCAATGGCTTCAAATGTTTCAAGTATCATACCTATATTCAGAATTAATATATATCAAGAGTTTTCAGATGATGTCTTTGTTATTTTCTGCAATTTATGTAAGAAAAAAGTCCATAATTACAATGAACTTAATAATCCTTTAAATCAAGGTTGTTACTCAGACTCAGAAGAGAATTTCTACACATTTAATTATAGTTATATATGTATTTGTAAAATACATTATTTATTTAGTCTATAAAAATTCATACATTTGGGGAATGGATTCATTATATTTTATATTTTCTTTTGCCTCCTACCTAGCCATGAGGTCAAAATCAATGCCATAATTTGTATAGTGCTTAAAAATCTGCAGGGAAGTAGGGATAAACAGATGGAGCATGGGGGATTTCTAGGGAATGAAGTGGATCTATATGATGCTGTAATAGTGGATACATGTTGTCATGCACTTGTCAAAACCCATAAGATGTATAATACCTCAAGTGAACCCTACTGTAAGGTGCGGACTTGAGGTGATAATGATGGGTCAATGTAGATGGGATTGTAACAAATGTACCACTGGGTGTAGGATGTTGATATTGAGGAAGGCTGTGTATGCATGAGGTCAGGTATGTGTGAGGGATGAGAATTCCCTGCACTTTCGACTCAATTTTGCTGAGAACTTAAAACTGCCCTAATAAATAAAGTTCATGAAAAATATTGTAAATGAGTATATAGGGGGAAAATATATAAATGTGTGTACATATATACATATGTATGTTTGCATGCATAAACACAAAGACATACATACATATATAGGTTATATAGTGTGTTAAAGGAGACTATATACCTAGATATGGAATAAATATATACAAATATATAAACAACTGTGTATACACATACACGTACACAAACTTTTATGACATTGTATGTTTATATATTATTAACCCTCATAGTAGGTGGTCACTTTAGTGTCATGCAATCCATGACCGAGGATGTGTAAGACTCTTCCAAAATTCACATAGCTCTAAGGGTCACAGCAAGGTCTTGATCCTAACTTCTTTTGTCAATAATTATTTTCAATCATATTATTACTTCCTCTGCTGAGTTTGTATCATTATAGCTGGAAACATTTTAAAAATATGTATCAAAATTTATAAATTATATTTCAATATTTGTGTTGACAACTTTGGCAAACCTATATTTATTGGTTTTGTTTATTTTTTTATTTTTTTATTTTTTTTGAGACAGAGTCTCACTCTGTTGCCCGGGCTAGAGTGAGTGCCGTCGCATCAGCCTCGCTCACAGCAACCTCAAACTCCTGGGCTCGAGCAATCCTCCTGCCTCAGCCTCCCGAGTAGCTGGGACTACAGGCATGCGCCACCATGCCCGGTTCATTTTTTCTATAAATTTTTAGTTGGCCAATTAATTGCTTTCTATTTATAGTAGAGACGGGGTCTCGCTCTTGCTCAGGCTGGTTTCGAACTCCTGAGCTTGAGCGATCCACCCGCCTCGGCCTCCCAGAGAGCTAGGATTACAGGCGTGAGCCACCGCGCCCAGCCGGTTTTGTTTATTTTAAAGCTGAGGTAAGAGGACAGCAGCTTTTCTGTAGTTAATTAAGCAATGATGGCAGTAAGAGAATGAAGTAAATTTATTTTGGGATGTAAATAGTTGTCAGTGTGTGATGGCTTAGCAGAAATCTCAGCTGGGCACCACAAAATGTTCATCAGACTTTCCTCAAGCCACAGGATTCTGTAATGCTGACATGATTTGATTTGGTGAATGGTGCTGATGATGTTGAAATTGAGCATTTTCTTAACTTTATGACTTAAAGTGCCCTTTGTTTAAAAATTGATATTTTGTCTGAATTATTGAGTGGTCACATCCCTTAACACTGACACTAGTCACTTCCAGGCTGCCTAGAAGATGCACATATCACTACAGTGAAATTAATTTAACCCTTTTCATTTTTAAATTCAAGCGAATCTTTAACCACATACTGCATTTCACTGTCATTTCCTCAGCTATTTATTTCCTAGAGTGGTCAATTTATACAACAATGTATTTTTTGGATGTCAAAATTAAAAAAAGATGAGCTGACATAATGCTGTAACCCAAAACATAACGTGCCCTGCCAGAAAAGAGAAAGACACAGGTGATTACCTCTGGGGCAGATTTCTTAATGTTTGACTTAGTCTACATTCATTGGATACTTAAAAACATGCAGGGCCTAAAAAGAACTTGCTTATAGGGATTTACATGGTAAAGTTTAGACAGTTGTATGACTGTCTAATCATAAGAAATTTTTAATTTAATATTTTGGAAGTGTATATTTTTCATATGAAGAACATATGACAATTTTTCTACGTAATTAAGGGTAATTGGCAGGTACTACTATGTCCTATTCAGTGTGGGTAGTTTCTCAGAGGATGTAGACTTGATTTGAAGACGACAGTGAAAAAAATTCGCCATTTCCACAGACATTCAGGAGGTGGGAGTGTGAATTCTCTGGTCATATGGTTTGATGTTATTGAGAATCAATTACCTCCACACACTCCCAGCACTGTCTATTCTCTCCAGATTACAAAGGTCTGCTCTCTCATTGGGAGCATTCTGTGCCATAGTGCAAGGACCCAATCCTAGCCCCCCAAAATCTACATGCTACACTCCCGCAAGAGCTTCCTCTAAGAAACTGTTCCAGTATGACATTTCCTGTGTAAAGTATTGGTAAAAAGTCTTTTGTTACTCTACATGAATTATTCTCACTTAGTCTAGCCGAGCAAGAACTTAAAACGTGACACTCATTTTCTTCAAGTTACAAGCTTATCACAATATTTTATGTCTTCAAGCAAGCTTTAAATTGTTAACGTGGTTAACTCTAATCTTCTTGAATCTACTCCAAGTTAATACAGTATTCTCTATGCATGGTTCCCCTACAGATAAACAAATACTGATGAACGGTGAATGAAGAAATATTTTACAAGGTCATTATTTTCTTGCTGCAATGAAATGGAATGTTAAACTGATCAACAGAATAATGAGGCCTAAAACTTATTTCACCCTCACATTGCAGATTGAGTAACACATTCATACTATTTAAGAAAAAAGAGGATATACTATTAATCAAATGCTAGCAGAATTATTTTCTTAAAAAAGAAAATTATACTTTGAACTCATCCTAGGAACCCTATACCCGTTGACTTATTTAAGGAATAAGTATGACAAATACTGAAGCCAATATATGAGAGCAAAATGTTTAAATTCAACTATCAGACATTTAAATAACTTTTGCAGTTTTTGATCAGTTACTTTAGCTTTCATAGGCTTAACTAATGCCTGCTTTAATAATACCCTGAATCATAGACATTTATGTTTCCATGTGGTCCATTTTGACAGAGACAATGTCATAACATTGAGATGAGTTTTTTAAGAATGTAATTTTTTAAAAAAGACACTCAATATATATTAAGCTGAATTTCATTTGTGATATTGCTTTATTTGGCATGTATTTACTTTCTAGTAGTATTTAAGTATGAGTACTATTATGAATAGTTCAGATGTACCCAACATCCTTCCCCTTTTTTCTTTTCAGTTACCTTGCTACCTCTTACGAGTTCATGTCTTACAAAAGGCTTTGCCTTTTTACACAGTTGAAGCATATAACCTAACAAACTCATCAGTTCAGTATCCCCCTATATCAAATGAGTTCACTAAAGATAATTTTCAGTGAACTGGGAATTTCAGAAATCAGGATTTTTCTCTTCCTCTCCACCGAAGTAAAACCTAGACTAGCTGTGGGCATTTGCTGCCATGCCAAAAGTCAACCTGAGGAGCTAGAGGCAAGAAAACTCCCCGAGGAAATCAGTTGGGGGGGGGGGAGCCCTAATCATATCCACCGCCAAGCCCAACTCAACTCTTGCCACTGTCAGTCATGTGAGACGATAAGTTTCCTGAAATCTTTCGCCAGTTTGATTCAGATCTCAACATATTCGAAAATGAAGTATATCAATAATATTTGTTACCAGGAGTGGGGTTACAGATAACAGGGTAGAATTCTTTAAAAGTAAGGGAAGCAAGAAACACTGTCATGTAAGAAGCTGATTTTTTTCTTTTTTTACATTGACACAACAGTTGGTTACAATGTGAGTTACTTTATTTTGGACCTTGTAACAAGTGCTACCCATACTACAGTATTAGGTAACTGGGGGGAAAAAATAGGTAGGTTGACAGATTCTACAGCCAAAAAAGAAGAAATGTTGCTTTGATACTTACCTCTGAAAGCAGACAGAATAGCAAAGAATGTTTCGTCAAGAGTTGCTCCTCTGCCTGTGGTCTGTGATACAAGTATATTAAATTTAATTTTTCAGGGATCTTCATGCTTGGAAAAATTAAACTACTTACACCAAACCAAAGAGAGGGCTATTAAAAACAGAGAGATGAGAGACATAGTAGGAGAAAATATAGAGCAATAGGAATGTCTTTCCCCAGCATATTTTTAAAGTATGTTCTCCTTGAAAAAAAGATAAACGCTCACATTAGAGAAAGAAATCAAAATGAAGACAGAGGAGATAAATACAGATACACACTACTGCCTATTTCTACTAGCTTCTATAAGATACAAATTATATACATGTACATGTATATAAATAATTTCCAAAATGTTTTATACAGATAAATTTTCCCAATTAAAGATAGGAGAAAAACAATAATTATAAAATTATTTTTCAAAAGCCTTCATAAGGCTATTTACCTAATTTTCAAATTATTTAATGTTAGTGCATTAAATATTTCCCAAATATAATTAGGTAACATTCTTTTTATACATATAAATTAAGCATTCTTTTCAAAATGGCTTACAGATTAAACAATATTTTTCTAATATGCTGTGGCTACTGATCTTATAAAGCCTCATTATGAATCACTGTTAATAAACATATATAAAAAAGACTAAGTCTGATTTCCTTTTCAAAATAATATTTAATTTTATGAATTCCCATTTACAAGTGTTTAGAATGGACAGGAATGATTTTTACCTCTTTAGTACTACTTATATAAATTAAAAATATTTTGATTTGACATATACGGCAATAAATTTCTATGTTTCCCATTAATACTATGTTTTTGTAAAATGGGGATGTAGCACTAACAATCACTACATATAAAATAAAGCACATGATTATTCTGTGGGTTTTACAAATCTTTTTCTCAAACATAAACTCTCACAAAAATATTCTAACAGAGAATACTGATGTGACTTCCACCATTGTAGTGTTTCTATTTTAGAGAACATTAAAAACACGACCTTGATTGGTGGGAGCAAGAAATTGTATCACTGATAAAGAAAATCTTATAGTTACCTCTGGTAAATCATTAGGAAAATATTCAAAGTAAAAAAATCCAAACAAAATATGGTGGTGATCCCTAAACTACTTTGACACTACTTGACGAGTACCTTAGTCTTAACCAAAATTTTTTTTCCCCTTGGTCATAATCATCACCCTACCCTCAAATGTCTTTTAAAAAATACATTAAATGATACAATAGCAAAAATCAAAGAGCGCAAACGATTTTCAAGAACAGAAAAATCTCTAGTGCAGAAATCTTATGGTGAAGAGCAGATTCCTTTGGAGACATGACTCAACGAGCTTATAACTCATTATGAGGATTTCTCTTTCCTCTTCGGGGCACAGTCTACTACTCTATGTGAAGTTTCCACTCCATTTTCTGTTCCTTTTTTTGAAGCCTTGCCTTTAGTCATGGACCGTTTCTTCTTCATAAATAAGGCCTGAAGATTAGAATCCTCTATCCACCTCTGAAACCACAGAGTGATTAAGTTCCATGTTATGTATGCCTGGATGGTGCAACTGGAGGACAACACAGCGATTTTAGCTGCCAGCACGTTGACGTTTCCAGTCACGGAATCCGGGCTCCGACTGTGCGATCCGGCCAGGTGAAACCCAACAGTGAGGACCGAGACGACCAAAGTCACGAGCCTACCCAAGATAAACACGACGGCCCACAGAGAGATCCCTTTCTGGTACTTCTCGTCGCTGAAGTAAAACAGGCCGCCCATGTGGGAAAGCAACTCGACGAAGTAGTGCAGCACCAGCAGCAGGAGCCCCAGGTGGTTCAGGTACAGCAGGTAAGCGCCCGTGATGTGGAACAGGTGGAGGCCGATGTACACAAGCTGGCCGGGGACGTCCTGTTTTTTGGTTTTCTGGAAGTAGAGCTCGGGGAAAGCGTGGAACCAGTACGCCAGCTGCGAGATGTAGAAGAACTTCACCTGGAAGGTCATCGTGCTGGGGGGCTGCGCGCGCCACAGGAGCGCGGGGTCCAACAGGCCGTTCTCGGAGACCAGCACCACGGCGCCCCAGACGCACGAGACCAAGTAGAACACGCCGAACTGGCCGGACTCGTTGAACTTGTTCTGCTTCGCCT